>JABXWE010018267.1:0-17770 GCA_014611495.1 Limonius californicus | reverse complement strand
ATTAACAAAGCTCACCGAACACTTCATCACAGTGGTACAAATGCAATACTGGGCGAAATCCGCAAACGTTTTTGGATTATACGGGCTAGACAATTAATAAAATCAACGTTAGCAAGATGCATTGTGTGTAAGAAATTACGAGGCAAGCCAGCAACGGTACCATTCGCACCTCTTCCAAGAAATAGGATTACAGAAGCCAAACCCTTCCAGGTAACGGGACTCGATTTCGCCGGACCTTTGTATTACAAAGAAAACGGGTCACAAATGGCTTATGTGTTTTTGTTTACTTGTGCAGTGACAAGGGCATTGCACTTAGAACTCGTACCGAGTATGAATGCAGAAACGAGCATTTTGGCACTAAAAAGATTCGTAGAACGCAGAGGGGTTCCCAAAATCATTTATTCGGACAATGCTAAAACTTTTAAACGTGTTTCCGTAGATATGACAATAATTAGTGAAATTTTAGACAGCCATCAACTGAACGACTTCGCCAATAACTATCGCATAGAATGGAAGTTCATAGTAGAACGGGCTGCATGGTGGGGTGGTTTTTGGGAACGCCTGGTTAAATCTATCAAAGATGCGTTACGCGCGTCCATTGGGAGATTTTTACTAGATAGGGATCAGCTGACAACAGTTTTATCGGAAATCGAAGCAACGATCAACGCGAGGCCGTTAACGTATATAGGCGACGACCCAAAGGAATTGCTACCTTTAACTCCTTCGCATTTCCTGATAGGATCAACAGTGGCTACTTTTTCTTCAATTCCTGGAGACATAAACGGCAGCGACCTACGACGCCGGTGGAGGCAGAGAACGTATTTTGGAAGCGATGGACCGCCGAGTACTTACTGCAACTACGTGGCGCTCATCATAATAAAAGTGTAAACGAGAACGAAGTGAACGTGGGGGATGTAGTGCTGGTTCACGGTAGTGATTCGCGGCGTTTGTTGTGGAAAATGGGGATAATATAGGAAGTATATCCTGGCCGCGACGAAAAAATTCGCGCGTGTCAGGTGAAATACGCAAACGGTACTGTAATTCGCCGCCCGGTGCAGTTGCTGTATCCATTAGAAATTAATTAAGGGTCTGATCACCTTCCGCCCGCGGAGGATGTAGAAAATATAAAGCGTTGTGTGCGTAAGTGCGGGGTGCGCCGGACAAACACTAAGCGAGTGGGGGTTTGAGCGGGATTTGCAACCCCCAAGCTGAAAACGAGTCAGTTAGGAAAATATCTTGTAACGGTTAGGTCTGTAAGTTTGTAAATAAAATTGTATAAAGTTCTTACGATTGTATTACTCATCACAAACCTTATGTAGTTTTTACACATATAAACGAGTCTAACCTGAAATATGCATTAATTATTTTAGTTTAGCAGCCATAACGTGGGAAACGTGTCGCTATTTTACATAGTTCCGTAGAATTTGTTTAAAACCTAAAAAAACGGGAACTCATCATGTATATGTAACAAAATAAATAATAATATATACATAGTATTAGAATTGTATTGAATAAATTAAACAAGAATCACGAGTTAAACAAAATTTAAATGGTCGACAGTTATTACAAGTATGAAAACTCTAACGGATCTAAAACAAGGATTGATAAATAAAATTGGTTATCTTACCAAAAATATGGGCATTGAGAAGAAATAAAAACTCAAAAATACCCCTTGAAATGATAATTGAAGCGAAGCAAACCAAACCGAAATAGTAGAAAGAAGAGGCGGTATCAAACTTTTCACTACACGTAAACGTTTCAACTGATTGTAACTAATGTTCAAAAGGTTTTCTTTTTGGTTTTGTGCACACATATACTTCCACTTTAAGGATCTAACGGAAAGTAAAACTCTAGCAGGAAGTATTTGCCGAATACACCTTCGGATTATATCTTCCATATTTTGTGATGTACCGTTTCTTCAAAAATAAATTTTAAAGTTATGTAACCCTCTGAAAAAATTAGGAGTGTTAAATCCAGGACACATTATGCCTTACAGTTAGACCTTCATGACCAATCCGTCGATTTCCCTATGGATTATTTAAAATCGTTTAGACATTAACCATATAGTGTGCTGGAACTCCGTCGTGCTGCCACCCTAAATTGTGTCTCAAATTCCATTAAATCGTTGGTGAATTTTACCTTTAAATACATATTCCCTACTTTAACCGTTGTGGTGGAATGTTAAATCTATGCATCCATGTATGTGATGTATCTAGTTACAAATTTTATATCAACACATTTAATGACCAACCGTGATTCTCGCATCCAGTGCGAAGTAACAGTATCGTAGTAACACATATTATGCCAAATTAAAATTTAACCATTCATAGAAAACATCTTATTAGCAGAAACCGTGTTTGTTGTACAATTGGTTGTAGAGGCCATTATGGCAAAATTTGTCTAAATAACTATATTTAATACGCTCTTACTGAACGATTATTTTATACCTATGGGTAAATTTTATTTTTTCTAATAATTATCTTTGACATTAAAAATGGAGATACTCCTATTTCATCAGCAATTTATCTTGTGCTAATATTCGTATTTTCCATTAAGTGAGGCATTACCTCCTTATGTCTATTTTTGTGGTTTTTCAGACTTCAATTTTTGTAATTGCAGAACGTGTTTCGTCTATTCTTGGTATTAAATACTAAGTTTCGTATAATATCCCTACCCCTTGATTATAATTAACAGTCACCCTTAAATATAGTTATATTATTATTGTATACAGCGGTTACTTTAATAAAGCTTTAGAATAGTTGTTTAAATATAAATAAACGATAGATCTTTCATTATATTAAAAAATACATTTTCGCCGGTTCTATTTCACATCATCATTTCCAGTCGTACATTGCCGTTGCAACATTAATAAATTAAATTATTAATGAAATATATTATATTTTAGACAAGTAGAACGTTTGTAATGTAAAAAATACATATTTAGGTTTTTTATTATACACTAAGGAGTGCTGTGGCGGAGGAGGAAGGGGAGGGAGCACCCGTCAATAGAACTACTCCAAGGTGCCTTATATGAAGTTGCAGACCTCGCTTTAACGAATTTCGAATTAAACGGACTAAATTTCCGGTCTGTATGTCATATGTGAAAATTACTGCCCATTTAATTTTAAAATGCTTTTACGAAGATTTGCTTATAATTAAATTAACAAGATATTTTTTGTTATTTGTTCACTGTTATTTTAACTATTTTTAGCGAATAATGTGTTGGTAGAAACGCTCTAGTAATTTAGTCAACGTAACTAAATATGCATCCGGAATACCTACTGTATTATATAACCCACTTTTGGCTTTAACGCACAGCCCCTCATCCGAATTAATCCGTTATCCAAGTTTGATTGTAAGATATCTTTCTTTTTTTAAATTAATGTAATATTTACATTTACCCATAGGGCTAACAAGCAAATTGGGTGTTACATAATATATATGATACAAGAGGGGAAGTCGCCCAGTGGCAATCACCTGTAATTACTAATTACTAATCACTAAGTAATATCTAATGTTTTGAGTCTGTCTATGCGTCGAGTGGTGATTTCGTTATCAAGTAGATTGAGAACTAACACATTGGAGTGATTATGCATCCTGTTCACATACATTGTCGTATATTTTTTTATTTCCTCCATGATCCACGGACTCTTAAGATCTTCATGTTATGTTTTGTTGCTGATGTACCATTCCGCGTTCACTATAGTACAAAGGGTCTTGTTTCGGAACCTTTGGATTATTTCAATGTTTTCGCACAACCCCAGAATTGAATCCCATATGCCCACACAGGAATTAGCACTGTTTTATACACTAACAGTTTATTGTTAAGCGATAATTTAGACTTTTGCCCCAGAAGCCAATACTTTTTTCATTTTTTGTACAATTCTTTTCTTTTCTTTGTAGGATGAGTTCTCCACCTTAACCGCCTATTTAGATACATACCGAGGTATTTAGTTGCTTCTTTAATCGGAATTTGTATGCCGTTCAGTAAGACCGAAGGAGAACACTACTCTGTTGAAAGTCCGCTTCGATTTGGCGTAATTTTGACTAGCTACCTTCGTATTTAAACTGATAATATCTTTTGCTTAGGTATGATTTAATAAGGAGGTAATATTGATGTGACAAAGACATCTTAATTTTGTATTAGAATCCAAGGTGTCAGACTCCGTCAAATGCCTGGCTCACGCCAAGGAATACCGTAACACAATATCTGCGTTTTCTATAACAACAAATACTCTATGGATTTGTTCTAGTATGGAGTATTTTTGTATAAATAAATAAATCCAAATTGATGCTGTGAGATTCGTTCGTGTTCTTCTATTAGTTATCCAGTCATTTTGATAGCAGTGGCAGCAGCGTTATTAGTCTATATGATGAAGTTTCGTGATGGAGTTTGCCCGGTTTCTGGATTAAACTTATTTAGCCAAATTTCCACTGAATTGGAAACTATATCTTTACAGCCGCATTGATGATCTGTGTTATTGCCATTATGATCTTTCGGGGCAGTAAGAAGGTCATACTCCGGAGCTTCTTTGTTGCTTAAATTTCCAATTTCTGGTGTTATTTATGCAGGTGTGAAGTGTTGTATTGGTGGACTTAGTTGCAGTGAAGCATACGTATAGATAATTTAAAATCTCTCTGTATTCTTCAGGCGTAACTACGGAGGGATGCAGTTGAAATATATTAGACAGATGTTCCGAGAAAAGCTCGGCTTTTTCTTCTTCTGATCTTGCCTATGTGCCATCGACTTTGAGGATTGATGGGTTAGAATTTTTGGGAATTTTAAGTTTTTAGTTGCTTTCCATAGTGTATAGTCATTAAGAGCGGAGGGGGATAAGTTAGTTACATATTCAATGACTGTTTGTTTTTCCATTCACTTAGTTACTATTTCAGTTCCCTATTTAACCTATCTAAATTGTTTTTGTCATTGGGGTGCTAGGTTTGCTGTCAAATTCTTCTGGCTTTTTTCGGCAATTTTATTTTTAATGTATAACGAATATTTTCAATAATTTCAGATTTTTTGTAACTAGGTGACGTTGAATAGTAGGCTGCCTGCTAAATGATATTTGTTAGGTGTTCGATCGCAGTGTCTACTGCATCCTCTGAGGCGCTAATTGTAACTATTATGGATTAATGGTCCGTAAAAAGGTTGAAGTAGGTGTCCACTTTACAGTAATTTGAGAATAGACTTTTTGTGGCGCAGAAAATAAATAGACAGAAGGTATTTAATTTTAGTCAGTCGACCAGTATGTAGGTTCACCAGTGGCTAATTAATTGTAGTTATTTGCCAGCGTGACTTTGAATTACCCCCGTCCTTTAGCAGTGGTTAGCTTACATCCCCAAATTGGATTTTTTTGCATATAGTTCCTGCCGGCAATAAACCTGTTCCTTAATTTTTGGAAAAAAGCTTCGTATTGGCGTTGTTTTATGGAATGTCTGGGCAAACAGTAGATTGTTGCTACCACTAGCGATCCGTTGGTACTGTTGATATTGATGATATTACCTTGTAGGCAGTCAGTTGCAGACTGTTCCATTTCATAATCGGATAATTTGTTATTTATAATTATTGCAGAGCCAGAGTGCTGTGCCATCAAGGTGGTTTGTGAAATGTGTTGTGTAACTATGGATGTTGAAATAGCTTCTGTTTGTGAAATATGTTTCTCAGATAGCTATTCTTGAGATTTGCTAACTAGCTTGGTAAGCATATTTAATATCATGCTGCTCTGGCGTATACGTTGTTTGAACATTGTTTCGAATTGGGATAGTGTGATGTTATTGTTATCACTTCCTTGAGTTTGATTATTTAGTTCTCGTTTTGTCGCGGTATAACTGGCGTTGTTCAGGTTTGCAGAGTAGACGTGTTGTAAAGTAATTAGCGCAGCGACTTTTACTACGTCGTGTGTTCTTTGAGGAATAACTGATATTCGTCTATTAAATTGTAATTGTTGATATATTTGAGAGCCTTTATAGTTGGCCGGGTGTGGCCTTTGGCATAACGCACACTTGGCGGGAGTGTTTCTTGTTTTCTTGCAGAGAGTAGTATTATGCTCCTCTCCACATTTGACGCATAAGTAGGGCTTTGTACAGTAACTTTCGCTGTGTCCGTAAGCGTGACATTTTGTGCACTGGATGATTGTAGATTTCTTTCGTGGTGGTTCCACTGTTATCTGTTGGTAGTTAAGTATTTAATTTCATATATTTTTTTATTATTTTCCGACGGCTCAAGATCAACAAAGAACGTAGGTAGGGGTTCCTTTGTTACCCTGTGCCTTATATTGATGATGTTTCGCACCTTATGTCTTAGCTTATTTAGTTTGGCTTTAATTTCTTCAATCTTTACAGAATGAAGCATATTTCTGAGAACCGTTTTGTGGGTTCTTTCTTCTTTTAGTTGTTAAGAGTTGTGTATGTTATTTTCGGTTTTCAGATGTGTGATCAGTAAAGAGCGGATAATATGCACGACAAAATTGAAATATATGTGCATATATACATGCAGAGATTTTTTGGAAAATATGCATATACTTGGGCCATATATGCAGCAAAATATGCAAAAATAACAAAAATAATTAATAAAAGTTGTAAACTCAAGTATAATAAGTGTTACGTCCCGATGGTACGCCTATGGCTGCGCACCTGTGTGTCGTCGCGACTCGGGGTTGCTCAGCTTGGGGGTTAAACTTTGAAATATTTTTACTTCTTTGTTAACCGTTGATGTAGACGGAATGATTTTTAAGTTTGTACTTCTTTAAATACAGTCCATTTTTATTTTCCACAAGAGTAATTAGTTAAACCAGCGAAATCTAATCGAGTGGTTCGTCACACCATTAGCTGACACTACTAGAACCCACAATAAGTTTTATTGGACAAAATCAACAAATACATACACTAATTAACTTACCGTATTATATATAAAAACTAAGCCAACAACTATTAGTCTAAGAACTATTTCTAAAATAATTTATGATTAGAAGTTCTTCGAAATTTTCTAACAAAAAATTATGCCTTCTATCTGAAAACATATGTTTATAAATAGAAAAGCTTCTTTCTACTTCGACAGAAGTAATGGGTGCATTTTTTAACTTAACACTTGTTGAAGCAGTTACAGAAACGTTGGGGTTTCCAAGAAATACCCATCCCTTTGTTCGCCTTCAGCAGGTACCCGGTCAACAAAGCCTTGCACCCTCGCTTCGGCTTTCAAAGTACCGTTAGCAATAAGTTGTACCGTTAGCAATAAGTTTTTAGTTTTAAGAATTTTAGCAGGAAGGCAGTCGCCTACCAGCAGTTGAATGAACAAGTAGCTTAAGAAAACTGTTACCTTTTTCGTAAATATATTAGTATTAAATATATTTGTTTTGGTCGAGTTCAAGTTGTATTTTTCTGGTTATCCCGTAACAACGCGCTCACTTTCGAGCATTACGTCTGTAGACGCAACAACACCTGAACCGAAATAGTCCACCCACAAATTAACTTGCTCAGTAGACGTTGTCCAAAATTACAGTGCACACCGGTAGCTCTCGAGCAAAATTCAGAAAGCGGAAATAATACGCCTCAAACGGTAAAACACCAACACATTAACCGTTATGGTTTTATTTTCATAAACTTGAAATTTATGCATAAATTATTGCAGAATGCTGCAGCCCATATGAAACCAAATTTCCTGCGACGTTTTTTTGAAATTTTGCTTAACTAGTTTTACTTCGAGTTCAATTTGAAAGGGGAAATAGCACGCAGTGGGTGTAATTAGGCACAGCCTTGAAGGTGTTTTATAAAAGTTACACGTGACATAATGTGTCTCTAGGTCAAGTAACTTTTGGTCACGATTTTCCTAAATAATATCACTTATTTATTGGAATGTACTATCACGAATTGAATTGAAAAATCGAAGGTGTCGTAGCTCGGGGGCTCGAGGGGGGCGTTTCATGTTTTAACCTTTGTAATTAAGCAAAAGTCTTTAGTTTCGTGGGAAAATATTTCCTCGGCATTAATTCAAACTATTATAAATAGACACACCTATCGAGAAAACAAACAAAGCCTACGGGTGTTGACTAATCTAACATCTTGCTAATATGTAATACAGGATGTCCAAAAAGTGCATTAGATCATATTTACTTTGAAGGTTGTAACTTACAACCGCCTACAAATTCAGCCTTGTAAATTAAATATTGTTTAAGTATTAATGAAAAAACGGAATACATGCTTTCCGGAGGTTTAATTTTTTTATTAATTTGATCAAATCAAGTTTAAACCTTTAAATAACCAATCATTATGTTAATAATACAACTTTTAAATCTATCCAGGTTTCCAGGTCACTACAAACCCAGTAAGTACTTACTACTAAATTAGAACTGGGAACTTGCGAAATACCTGGACCGGAATTGCAACTGAATAAATTAAAAGAATTTGCAATGAAACACAGCATAAATGTCGTTCAGAAACTTGTCGACATCGGCTTCTGAAATGGAGCGTTTAGGTAACGCCTGTTAAAATATCTTATGCCTTGTGCCTGCAGCGGAGATTGTAAAACTTTTAGTAGTATGTATATTTGTATCGATAAACCTTCTAAAAAAATTAAGTTTGTTTTAAAGCTATGCACGACGTTATTGTTGGTCTTTTAATGACGCTATCATATAACGACCACACAAAATGTTTGCAATCGATTCGATACATTTATCTATAGTTTACATCAGAGCTCAATAGATAAGTGTTTCCTGATTTCTTTCCTTACGAAATTCATCCAAAAATTCTTAGATTATATTGCACAGCAAGTTGGTACACTGGGTGTCCATACACAAGGTGCGCTGGGGAAATCTATTGGGCCAAAAAAGTTCGTTTGAACATTATGTCCGAAAATGCTTTGATAAGAAGTTACATGCGTCGGTATCTTAAGGGACGTTTACACGTTTCGATTTTTTTTTATCAACTTTAGTAAATTTGAACCGTAACCATAAAAAACATTCGTTTTGGGTTGGGAGTTTTACGTAGACATCACTTACGAGTATCGACAAACCGGATAAGGAAAGTGGCATTAGTAAATGCAGAAGGCTAGAAATCGTTTAAGAATGCCACCAAATAAATTTTAAGAACTGCTGTATAAAACTGAACAGAACATTAAAAACCAGCCACAGTTACGAGACAAGTAATCTCTGTACGATTAAATAAATAATTAAAATAAATTTTTACTATAACAAAAAATGTCCACACATTTGTCGTCGGCTAACGAGAGTGCATGAGGTGCCTGAAGTAAGGGGAGTTTACTTCTTAAAAGGAAACGTAATAGTTAGAGATCTACTACCTCCTTTGAAATCATTTTCTACAGCCTGGCTGATTCCCTAGCTTCGATATGTAGCTTCAGAAGCCGAACCGGGCCTATATTAAATAAAAATAAATCATAATAAGTAAGCTATACTTTCTTTCATTCCTTACCGATTACAACCATAATTCAACACTATTTAAACCATTCCAATGAACATTTTAAATTGGAATTCTGAATTATTATATATTTATAAAATTGTTGTGTATTCAACTGTAAAAACATTCAAATCCAATTGTTATCCTTTTGTATCATTTTGTATTATGATTTACTCCAGCATATTCTCACATTGGAAGAAACGTTTATTTTATGCAGAATAGTAACGCTGGGTAGCCAAATTTTCTCTGAAAAACGCCGCTAACTGTATTCCTCGATCATGCACTCTCGTTAGCCGATGATAGTACTGAAATACTTTGTGAGTGTTAGTAGACCTACACAATTAAGATAATTCAATTAGACTAAATAAGACAAGTTTCGACTTGGCCAAAACATTACAGTGATTCATTAGTTGATCAACAAATGTTTGACTGAGTAAAACTTTTGAGGAATCAATTAAAGCTGATTATTTAAAATTGAAATGCAGGTTCTCACAGCAATTTTTATTTAATTTTTTTCGAAAATCAAACCGCGAGAACTCCCCTTTAGGAGATATTAAATATTTGAAACAGACTCCCTACGAGTTGAATCGGATTCGGTGGATAAATTGTATGGCCTCCCAAATCACCAGATTTGACCCAGCTTGATTTGTATGTATGCAGCTATGTGATAAGTATTGTTTATGAACAAGAAGTTGAGGGAGTACTCTGGCAGCGCATTCAAGATGCATTTACATGTATCTAAAACACTCTAGGAGTATTTGAAAAGGTACGAGAACACTAACCCGACGAGCAGAGTACTGTATTCTCGCAGAATGTAAGAATTTCGAACATTTATTTATAGCCTCCTGCCCGGCATACGTGCAAAGAAGGCTCACAGAACCTACTCCATTGTAGGTAATTAACCGGCCATTTGCCTATAATCAGAAGAAGAAGAAGAAGCTTTCAAATAAAGGAATTTCGGACATAACATTATTAGAACTTTTATTATATACTAGCACCCCCCTGCCCCCAAATACGTTGTAAAAATTTGGCCTGATGTTTTAAGAACACCCCGTACAACCTATCCTGCAGTATTTTACTGTATAAAACGTATAAAAACCCCCTGTACATTTATGGATGCAGGTATATTTTCGCCTTGGTTATTTTCTACATAAAAGTATGAATCAACATTAATCCAAAAGAATTACATATAACCAAACAATAACATCATATTTGTTTATTAACAAGATATAACAATATTAAAAATTTCAACAGGTTTTATTAGTTATATGCTGCTTTATTCGTATTTCCATATTATTTGCTAAGAATAAAGTATTGCAAGTTTTCATATTGTTTTAAAAATTACTTTAAATCTGCTTATTTTGTTTATAATTATACGAATGTTCTCTGATGTAACAACGAAATATGAATTTAAAATATACTTACTTTTATCAGAGTGCTCTTTCGGTCGACTTTTGGAGTTTTGAAATGCATAATCTCCCTTTCTGTTTATTATGTCTATCAATTTAGTGTTGTAGCCATTATATTCATAACTGTTTGGTACTTTGTATGTCTTCTAACTTATACAACTATCATTATTAATTTGAGGTTATGTTATTTATCTATCCAGTGCGGACAGGTAACGTCATGGTTGGAGAGTAAACAAACACATGTCCCTATCATAAGCTTACTGTATCAAACTTATTTGGACTTCAAATTTCGACAGTGTGCGTAAAATTTGGTAAAATTGCTGCAGGTTGGCAGTTATTATGCGCGGTTGCTAACTCTTTGTTTACTTTTTAAACGTGGGAACATGTCTTTAGCAGTAACGCAAGCGTAATATGAGGTTAAGTGTTCGTTTACTCCCCACGCGTGACGTCACGTGCGTATGCTTGATCTAATAGGGACACATAACGTCACACTTCTTTCTAAAAATTCTACGCGTAATCGTAGAAAATAACTATCAACCTGCACAAGTCCACACATTAACGTAACTTCAGAGCCAAATAACTTTGACACAGCAAGTTTATGATGTGTTAGTATCCTCTTCAAGCGTGTCGTCACATGTGTCATTTCTATGAAACTTTACATGGTAGATCTCAAGCTGAAACTTGATAAGTATTTGTATTATGTACTAGTTAAGAACTGCTACCCCAAGAAAAACTAACGGCAGAAGGTGTTCTACTTCCAGATATATCTTTCACCTACGTTGAAGATATGTTTGGTAGTGCTGTTTAAGTTCTTGGGTAAATATTTTTCTGTTCATAAATGCAGTAAAATATAATAATACCTAAAGAAACACAAGTTTGCAGTTAAAGACTAATATACGAAAAAAGCATAAGCAAGTAAAATTTTGAAAGTAAAGTGAAAGAAAACTACCAAAAACGAAGAATACACACTTAAAAATGAATACATTCAATCAAGAAGCGAGATTACTAATTCCAAAAAATTAATAACTAAGTTCGACAAAACTATGCAGAACAAAAACATCCCAAACTGCATATTTAGTATTTAGTCTTAGCAATAGACTCCTTGCTGAAGATTTGGGGTTCCATTCCCAGCATCGGAACAATTGATTTTTAAAGGCCGTTCTCTCCTGCAAGACAATAGCAACTAGCAAAATATTCTGACAAGTAAATCTTCTCTGGAGTAGAAGTGCTTGCACTTCCCGCGATTCGGAGTCCACATTAAACTGTAGTTGTCCTAAGTCTGTGGCATTTAAAATACGTAACAAATGTATAGGAGGAAAGGTCGCTACGTCTCGTAAGTGTTAAGGCACTCAAAGAATAAATAGAATTTAGTATATACAGAGTGATTCTAAACATATGCAAAAACCTTTAACCACATATACCTAATGATATTTAACACCTAAATTACCCTATACTTTCTTTAATTCAGCACCGTTACGGAGATATAGAGTCTTTTACATCAATTCACTAAAAGTAAAGAACTTTTTTGTTTCTTGTTCAATCTTGATAAACTTTTTTGAACAAAATTTTAAAGACCTCTTTTGAGAAATCGAATACTAGTTTAGAGGTTGCAAAAAACTCAGGTTAACGATCTCGTTTTCAAGATTTGCCCTAATTTACAAAATATTAAACCAAATTTTTCAGTTCTGGTTCAGTTTTTATCCACGTTTCACAGTCAAGTGGACAGTTTTCCATACTGGAAATTAACAAACAATGAAGTTTATCACAATCGGCAAGAAATAAAAAAATTATTTACTATTTAGTAAATTGTAAAAAAAACTTTGCAGCTATACCTCCATAACGATGCCGAATCTAAAAACAAAGATGTTCACGAATGTTTATAAACTTTCATACCTTTGAAAAAGGAATTAGTAGTCTATTTATTGTGATACGAAATGTGCATTCAATGTAACAAATGTAAGAAACAAATCACATATAGAAAAATATTTTTGTAATGACGTGTGAAAACCCCAAACAACCATTAATTTGCAGAAATTTGGTGACATAGTACTAGTTAAATAATCCAAGTGTAAGCTGAAAGATATACGAGGGGTATTTTTTAAATAAGGTCCGTTTGTGAATGAGAGTGAGAATGACGCGCGATCGCCGCAGTGCGCTTGCGCGTTTGATCCCAGAATGCTTTGCGAGCATTTAGACGCCGTTTGCAGTCGTATCGTCTGTCTGTGTTTCGATTCGATTCTTGAATGCAAGATGAATTGTTGAAACACATCGTTACAGTTAATGGAATGGCTACACACATCGTCGCCAAACAGACAATTTTAGCACGAAAGATCATGACAGCTGTCTTTTTGGGACAGGAAAGGGATTTTGTTAGTGGACTTGGGCTTCTTCGCAGGCGGCAGATTTCTTTGACGTCGGAATTTCAAAACTTGTTGAGCGGTATGACAACTGTTTGAACAAAAATGGAAATTATGTAGAAAAGTAGATAAAAGTAAGTAGAATAAGGAAAAAATATATATTAATGATATTTACAGTATTTTTCTTCTTATTAAAAAACAGACCCTATTTAAAAATGCCCCTCGTATAAATTCAAAAAACCAACGTCCAAATAGACCTTCAAATATTAAACTACTGAAAAGAGACATTAACAGATATGTAATTTAAATAAACTAGTAAGAAGAGAGGAGAAGAAAGGAAGAACAATGTTATTTTATTTGAATTACAGTACGAAAAACAATATTTTGCCATTAGATATTTTCACTAATTGGTCAATTCCGGTCAGTACTTGGATGGGAGTCCCGAGGCTGTGTCAACACGGCGTCTCGTGCAAGGGGCGGGCACATTACTAACCTATGCCATATCTCATGCTAACACCATGGCAGTCTGTAGAGTGGTTGAAAGTCCTCTTCAGTATAGATGGTACTAGTAAAAGAAGAATGAATGTGAAAAGGGGTTTAGCTTAAACTGTGAAAATGTACTGGTTGAAAAGTCGTGCTTCACTACCTCCTGGTGCATAGCAAATAAGCCAACACCTGGAGCGAAAAGGTTACCGACAACGAAAGGTAAAAGGGGTAATTACGATTAAGGAATAAAGAAAGCCAAATATTTTCAGAAATTCACAGATTTGTGGTTTCCAACTATAGCTATATTTTTAGCGACGATGTAAATTTAAACAGAATAACAAATAACAACTTAAATATCTAAGTAACAACAAATTAGAGAATATTACCATAAAAGTATTCCTAAAAATCTGAAAGTAACCTGTTTGGAAAATTCCAAAAGTGATATTTTATCTCTAGTATATTCCTGCGAATACATTAATTATTAGAATAACTTATAATAAAATGGTTTAAACAATCTACTAAAATAAATCTGACTGTTTTATCTGTAGTTTGCCGTTCACCGTACATAAATATTAAGAACCAAGTATTATATTTTGATATTTAAAGGTATGTGTACTTAAAATCTGTATATACTTATTTTCTGCGCTTGTTCAGCTTGCATAACGTTAAGGGTTATCTCTCTTATATAGTTTCTAATTACCTTGGGATGCGAATATATTTTATGATAACTAACTGGATTATACGATAAACATTTCTGCACGAAAGAGTTGTACTGCATTTTATCATATGTGAATCATCTGCATGGTTCAGAGGTTAGTACAATGTACTTGTAAACTCTACAGGGGTTTATTAGAAAGTTCTTATAATTTTTTTATTTTCAAAGTTTAACTTTCGACAATAGCAAAAACGCCACTACAGCCGTTTCAAACATAACTAGAAACCAGTAAGTACAACGAGTTACATAAAACGTAACAGTAGAAAGGCCATGTATTTATAATCAGATATTTTACCAGTTGTTCTAGATCTTGATTTAATAAAGAATAAAGTTCTCTTATTGCAATTGCGCTCTCGCTTTTACTTCCGCAAACAAAAATTTCGCCCGCATTACACATCAGTCGTGCATCGCGGAATGTACAACAATTCTGCTTAAAAAATACAATTAAGTAAATTAAGAACCAGGAAAAACTGTAGCCTTGGCAAGGCCGCGTAATATTAAAATGCATTCGACGTAGGAATTCGCTGTTACTTTTCGTAAGCCGCTGGGAGAGAGCGCTTTATATTGAATATTTCTTGCTTGAACGGACAAACTCTAAAATATGATTAAATAAAAACGTATTGTCCATTCTTTTATTGTTATTTTGTGCTTTAAAATAATGCTCTATTGAATTTCAGGAACGTTATTGGTAAATATTCCTTTGTCTAAATTAATTTTAGTTATATAAGTGCAAGTGCGAATTGTGGTATTCGCGCTGTTGTGAGAGATATCAGATTTCTTAAACAAAATCTTGATTTGATGATTTCTAAAATATAGCCCTCATTTGTCTTTGTAAATTGAGTCAACTTCCTGTTCCTTCTTTTTAACACGTTAAAAGTTTCAAATTCAATTAACTAACTTATTCTCTGACACGAACAACTAATTGGCGGAGTTTCAAATTCCCGAAATTGTTTTGAATTGAATTGAACATCGCAAAGGCTAAATTTATGTGCTATCGATTGAATATATAAATAAAAAACTACTAATTATTATTAGAAATATTACCGCCAAAAAAACCTAATTGGTTATAAAAAGAGCATACATTAATCATAATTATTATCGGAAATACTATTATAAATTTAAAATTGCAAATTATCTGCTATAGAGAATTTTAATTAGCAATAAATCTAGGATGGGTGCATCAGTTCTCGTTTCACCGGAAGTATATCATTAGACTTTCGGAGTTTCTATAACAAGATTCTCAATGCAAGTGGCAAAAGATCGATCAGTGACTATTAATCTAACATGTAGCGGACACGTTTAATGTTGTACAAATTATTTAAATTTGATGCATAACAAACTTCGTATAAATCTGAACTGGATATCATTTACATAATTTTTTAAAATTAGCTTTAACATGCATTTACAAATATAAAACTGCATAATTAAGCCAATCAAATTAGATGTCATAATTTTAATGCCAAACTTCCTTTCGAAAAATTAACACAAATTTCAAATTAATTCATTATTTACATATATATTTCGTGTAGTCTGCCAAGCTAACCAAAATCGGACCTATCAAGTTTACAGCTTAAATTCCATGGTCGAATAATTCCATAAAACTGAAAACTTTACCGGAAACGGTAGCACTTCTACTTAACTTAAACAAACCTTAATATGTAGATCATGTTTATTTAATTAAAATCATTCATTGAAAACCAGTTAAAAGGCAAGACGCCCCTAAATTGCATTACCGAAAATTGTAAATTTGTATCTAGATAGCAGGATTTCTTTATTTAAATACTACTTACGGGCAAATTAAACACAGACCAAAAAACCACTCACTGAAGTCCTCTAGATTCTAGAACCATAAGTTCTTCCTTTCTAGACGTATTGATAGATAGTTTAATGCTAGTGATGTCCGAGTTACTCTCACCTAAGGCTATAGGGTCCCTTTATCTTAATACTACTACTATAAAAAAGAAAGGAAACGCTGTAACCTAAATTACTTAGTACTATTATGACTGGCATCTAGAGCTTATACACCAAGTTCACGTAGACCATTACTACAGATAAGTATGCATATCTAGAAATGTGTTAATTCATCATATAAAGCTACAGAATGCCATTATCTGTATGCTATGATTGCAGATAACGTAAACATAAACTAGATAGATTTTTATCTATGTTACTTAAAATATAATTGGCCTCCACGTATACATTGCCATAGATAATTTTAGAAACCTACCTAACGTACCATCATCTAACTCTTTAGGTTTATCTATTTACTGTTACTACAGACATAGTAAATATAGGTTGGAATTATAGTAATGTAACTTGCAGGACTATCTGTGAAAATGGATCTATGTCTATGTCTGAAGAAGAAGAAGAAAAAGGAGAAGAAGAAGAAAACTGCAGGATTCCATTATTTGCATGCTATGATTGAACGCAAACAAAGGCTAGATAGGGTTTAACCCATGATACTTAGAACATAAACCGCGCCTAGATAGACCACTGCTATGAATAACCTTAGAAATCTAGCTAACGTAGCATCATCTAAACCTTAAGTTTATCTAGATATTGTTAGTACAAACACAGAAAATATAAATTACATAGGTCGAAATTATGCTCATGTTACTTACATTACTTACGCTAGAACTACAGTTATTGACTATCTGGATCTATCGATATGGACATCTTTAGAAAGCTAGCTAACGTAGCATCATTTAAACCTTTAGGTTTATCAATATACTGCGAATATGGACACAGTAAATATAGAATACATAGATCGAAACTATGCTGATGTTACCTACATTACTTACGTTAGAACTACAGTTATTGACTATTTAGATCTCTTGCTATGGATATCTTCAGAAAGCTAGCTAACGTCCCATTATGTAAACCCTTAAGTTTATCTAGATACTGTTAGTACAAACACAGTAAACATAAATTACATAAGTCGAAACTATGCTCATGTTACTTATATTACTTACGTTGGAACTACAGTTACTGACTATCTACATCTATTGCTATGGATATCTTTAGAAAGCTAGCTAACGTAGTATCATTTAAACCTTTAGGTTTATCTACAGCCTGAGTCAAAAGATACGGGTTTTAAGATATTTTTGCTATTTGCGAATATAGGTAAAAAAGTTACTAATAAAAGTTGTGTGAACCGACACGTAGTATAAACCGAAATATGAAAATCTTATACAGGGTGTCCCATAAAAAAATTATTTATAAGATAATACTTTTCTTAAATGGAATGCCCCATATTTTTTTATCTTAATGGAAAGACCATTTAATTCTCAACAAAAAATCTAAATAACTTTTTTTTGTAAATGCCACAGTTTTCGAGAAAGAAAATGATAGATATTGTCATACAGCTCGTGCGCTCACAGTCCACGCGCAAATAG
>JABXWE010018262.1:0-41688 GCA_014611495.1 Limonius californicus | reverse complement strand
CTATACTTTTTTAATAAAGTCGTTGACTAAAAGAAATGTAATAAATATGATTTTTTAAGTGATTTACAACAAATATTAAACTTAAGGGGATCTCAAAGCGACCTAACTACCAAAAATTAAAAGTTACTTTTTACATGGACAAACCATTATATTTGTTTCCCTGTTCGACACGGGGCTCATGGGCGTCTAACTGAATGCTGGAAAACGAACTGCAGCCAATGTAAAAAACAATGCGTATAATATACGAAAAAGTAAATTACTAACAGAGTTTCTTCTGATTGTAAGAAAATCAGATAAATTTTGAGATTGGGGTTGTGTGCATTATGTTCTTAAAAGATGGTAGTTTGTAATAAGGTGATACAAAATTTCACTAAATTAATTTCACTTTAGTAGCCCCTTTAATACAAAATAGAAATAAACATTTTTTTGAAAACAAAGAATGCCGACAGGAACTTTACCATATAAATCAGCACTGCATTAGATATCAATACTCTTTTATAGAGTATTTCGGCATGCATTGGTAGATTCTACCTTCGCGAACACAGGTAGTTCTTAAAAACTGAAACTAATGTTTCTTTCCTATTTTTCTGTAACATTAGCGTTACTAAAGTCTGAAAAACTGAAAAAACTTGTGAAAACAAAATTTAAAATAAAATATAAGCGATATCACAGGTATTCTGACATAACAATACCGATTTCAACCCCTCCTTTTTTCAATTGCATTTTGAGAAACCGTCTAAATGGAGAAAATGATATCTTTCTTTTTCAAGTATTGCTCTTAGAATTCCTATAAGATTGAACCTTTAAACAATCCGCCGAAAAAAATTATTTTTATGCACTATGGGGCCCTTATTTTGTACGATTTGTGCGTGAATACCGCAATGAAACTTCCCCTGATCAGTAAATTGATAAAGACGGCAGCGATTGAGCAGCCATAAGACACCTCTCATCTTTAACAACATAAATAGGTGATCAATCACTAATTTTTAACTATTAGTCGCGCAAATTGCTACAGAAATATTCATACCCAGTAACAGAATTATAAAAACTACGAATAAGTTCAAAGAAACTGATTCCGAAATTACATTGGCGTTCTAATACTGTACTAAATATTCAAAGTACATATATTCGATACGTCGAGAGGCAGAACGTACCGGCCTCCGTAAAACGCGGCAACACTGCTGGAGGTAACTAAGATGTATGCATAACATAATATATATATACAAGTGGAGGTGACTTTGTATCTCGTATATGAACTATATACATAAATTTGCTTTTTGAGAAATCGTTTCCCCTCTTTAGGAAACCGTATTCTAGACTTCCCCCTCATCACAAATATGCCCTTATATACGGCCCAGGATATCGGGGTAACCCGGAGGTCAGGTCGCCATATTCATGACCCGGAGGTGACAGCTTAACAGCTATCAATATATATATATATGCACACTATTTTTTAAATATATGCAGAAAATTCTGAATCTATGCACTTGCATATGCAATAGCATATGTTCAAAATCGATTTTTAAACGATTTATGATAAATTGATAAATGTGAAAAAGTTAAAAACAAATATACGCATTAAAATTCACAAATACCAAAACATGTTTAATACATTTTATTCTATCAACAAACTTACTGCAATATAGAATAATTAATTATACTTATAGTTATCACTACAAATCAGTTTATGCTAAATTTTAAACTATGATTCATTATTATGAAAACAACTTACAACTAAAAGTTTTTCAAAATTTTTATAAAGAAATTTATGTCTTCTATCAGTAAACATGTATTTGTAAATTGAAAACGATCGTTCAACATCTACTGACATGCATGGGGAATTCGTAAATTTTGAAATTATATTAGGATCTAAATTTATTTTTTCAACAAATTCGCCATTGAGAACTCTATTTATGTCTTTTAAAACATAACATAACATAACATAAAGTAAAACCAGGATTTTTTTTCCTTACCGAATTTAAATTTTTCCAAAATAATTGCCCCAATTTCACCTCTTACATTTTTACACGAATTTTCAAACCGGGTTATCAGCTCCAAAGATTCGTTTAGTCATTCCTTGTTTTTGGAATTCTGTTATTGAATTTGACGCAAAACTGTAGTTGCCTTTAATGAATGCCAGTTATTGTGCTACTGTTGATGATTTAATTACTTTTTTGCAATTTTCAACTGCAATACTACTCGAATCGTTGATTTCGCGTATGACATTTTTTATCCCTTGAAAATTATCTGCTTAAAAAATTGCGGCCTCCAACCATGTACCTCATCGGGATATAATTGGTTCGGGAGGGAGAGGAGTGTTTGGAAGTTTTTCTTTATAAAATTGAACTCTTCGGGGAGATTTTAAAAATACCTTTTTGTGTTATTAATTAAATCATTAATCAATGGAAATTGATTCCTAAGTTCTTCAGCTATTCGGTTAAGCCTGTGTGCCACACAGTAATGTGAATTAAATTCGGGTAAAATATTTTCCCCCGGGTTTTACCATACCATACTTTAAAACAGGGGTTACTTCCGGTAGAAAAAAAAATTGGAAAGCCCTTCTTGAATAAAACTGAATAAAAATATTTCGTGAAGAATTCCAACTAGTAAATGAGCAACATAGCGACCACAACTATCAGTAGTCTCCTCAACTATAATCTAAATATAATTGCTGCCAATAATTTGCCTAATTTGTGACAATGTTTCAACATAACAAGAATTTACATACTTTTTTCTAAGTGTGCTTTCATCTACAATGTTGTATTTACAATATTTTTGTAAAAAATATTTTAAATTGCTGTTTCTTAACTTATATAATGGGATGTTTGAAGAAACTAATGGCCTACATAGATCTTGATTGAATTCGTCTTGTTGTGTTCGTGTAGAACTACTCGCAACGCTCTGTCTTAGGGATACTTGTGAATTTTTGGATTTTTTCAGCTTTTGGCATTTCCCAATATGCCCAGGTGTTTTAGCGTGTTGATCAGCTAGAAACTTTTTTTCACGCGACATCTGAATAAATAATAATCATAAATTTAATAATAAATAATAAGATAATACGAGTCGTTAAACAAAATAACTTCCACTAATAACGAAAAATATCAAATTTAGTTATTCTGGAGTAGTTATATAAAAACATAAAGAATACAATTTAGAAATAAAATTATATATAAACAAAACTTACTGTTTTAATGCAGGCCCGGCAAAAGATTTTATCCCCGTCTATTATTACTTCAGGATGAGGTTTTCCATGATGCAATTTTTCCACGAGACATTGTTGTGATCACAGCTGTAAAATGTAACTCACGTTTTGAAAACTACAGTGTTAGAGCAGTAGTATATTTATGACCAAATTAAGAAATTCGTCTAATGGACAAGGTAAGATTCAAATTTAACCCAGGAGGGAGTAGGGATTTGCTACTTTAAAGACACTAAAGATTGTAAATAATTCGGAATTTCCCGTAATCCCGTATTGATAGACTAAAGCGTGTAATTTAAAATAGCTATTCATAATAAGGGCTTACGTGTGGTAGGGTATTTTGAATGACATGTATTAAAAGTATGAATATCTCAAGCTACTCTGAGAACTATATTTCAGATATTAAAGGTAAAGATTTACGCAAATACAACGAACTTCACCAAAAATGCATCATAAAATAGTTAGTGTTAAAAGGGATTTAAACGTTCAAAGAAATATTACAATATACAAGATCTATCTACAATAAACAAGGGCTTACTGCTGAACCTAGTGTTTACCCAACTTGTGAGAAAATTAATTACGTTTAGAATAAACTATCTACGATCTTACTCATACAAAATGCAAAACAAGCTATGATGTTATAAAAAACCACTGTTACATAAAATTGGAAACCAATTGGAAAAAAATAAAAATATAAAATGTATGCAAAAATATATAATTTATGCATAAATATGCACAAAACGTCTAAATATGCAGATTTTGCCTAAATATGCAAAATATGCATTAATTAATTAGTGTTAATTAACTCTAAACACCGTGATTCGTCTACATTATAGATTGTTTCGCAAGATATGCAAAATTACATTATATGCAGTTTGCATAAAATCCGTTCTCTAATTATCATATTGATCGTTCAGAGTCACGGGTACAGCCGGAGACTACGACGTAAGATGTTGCGAGTTCGATTCCCGGAAGCTACCACAATATCTAAGTGATTTTTTGAAGGGAACTTCAGTTTTTATATAGACTGAGCTTTAAGTGGGTGCCTAGGGGTAATATCGTGGTGTAATCATAGGCGGCTGAAGCGTAGTGCTCGCCACATTAGTTTCGTCGAATGCCAAGCGACCGACCCTAGTAAAAGTAGCAAAGATTATTATTATGATTATTATTTTTCCCTGTGCGTTTTAATGAAACTCGATATAGGTGTGTTTTTCTTGTAGTAGTTATATGCAACCAGTATCCATTTTGTACATTTTTTTACAGGCGAAGTAACGGTACAACTACCTTGGTAAATAACTATACGTTAAATATGTTTAATGCAGCTATATAGATACCTACTCAGTAATTATTTTAACATTTAGGACTGAACGTGTTAGGCTAGATTTACTTTTGAATAGAATAGTATATTAAAACATGAGTTACAGAAGGCAACATATTCAAGCACGAATCCAAAATTCGGACACGAGCCGCGTAGCGGCGAGTGTCCAAACGGAGAAGTGCTTGAATGGCCTTCTTTAGCGAGTTTTTTATACTATTTTCTCTGTTTCGGCTTCCATTTACATTATTTATTAAAATGTTTTCATAAAAATAGTTGACTATTTCTAAGAAACTTTTGGTAGAATATAGTTAGGTTGGCAGCAATTATTTGTGTTTGTCAGTTGTGGGAATTCGACGTTTCAAGGTTTATTTAACACGAAATCGAAATTATAGTTTAATACAAAATATATCAATTTAAATTCCGCAGACCGCGATAATACTCAAATCTGATAAAGTCTTTCAGCGGGGAACAAACACTTAATGTCAGACCGCAGGCATACCAATCGCTGACTACAAAATGTCACTCAAAATCGTTTAAGAATTAACTCCATTCTAGTCTTAAAAGTAGTGCGAGAATAATGTCATTCTAATGCCGAAACAGAGAAAAACATTACTTTAACCGTCTTATTTTTCCATTTATGAACACACAGCTAAAAATAGGGCGTTTAAATTTACATGAGATTTGATGCGATAGAAGTAAGCGCTGATTGCAATTAGACAGGGGCCTTCATTACGAGCACGAATGAATCAAAGTTTGTGTGCTTTACCTAAGTTTTCTTCCGTGACCTCTCGTAATCACTTGAGCCCGCTGAATAAGTTAATGATTCTGCTGAAACAGGAATATTGCATTTGCAGAATTTATTATCATTATGCATTCTGGAAGCGGTTTCCTCATGTTTTAAGTCCGCGTGGGGTTAGTTAAGACTTGCTTGTTTTGCTTTGAGATTTTTTTCAATGCGTTCACATAAACGAACGACTACAGTAACTAATTTATGAACTAATTTAAGGTGTTTGTATGCGATTTGAATGCATCAACTCACAATGTTCCAATTTATTCTTCAAGAGAAGTTTTTAATTTGTCCAGCAGTTAATACAAGGGGGAATTGTCAAAGAAATGTTTCTTGATGAGGATACGGGGAGATAGAAAAATATTTTGTAAAGGACAGGTAATGAGATGATCACGAAGTTTGTTATTAATTCATAAAATTAGAGCATCGCATTTAATTAAAATTAAATTGCCCTGTCGTATCCGAAGTTTTCTTGTTTTAATTCGGAAACGTCGCAGTAAGATGTTGCAGAACGAATTTCACAGCTGTCAGCTCAGTGTAAAATGTTAAAATATTTTTCCCAGGAATATGAAAGCGTAAAGAATGGGCCCGAAGAATATGCATCGGGTAAACGAAACTCTTATTGAAATAAGGACACGGAAAGATAAAAGAGAATTCATGTAAAGTATGGCTTGTCATTTGCATTCTGTCGCAGCTCGTGCAAACGCGCCAGTTTTGTTTGTCATTCATTCAGATGATTTCTGGGCTGTGTTTTCGCCAAATTTATTTTATCTAATTTTTTACAGTAACTTAAGTATTCGAGCTGCGGCGAAAACGGGGAGAGTTTCTTTATTTCAAAGGGTAGACGCGAAATAAATTCGTTATTTTTTTACGACGGTTATTTGAAAGGACGTCCTCGGCGGGAAAGCGAGAGGATAATTTAAATTTGGTGGAGATAAAAATGAGTGTGGAACCAAGAGCGTACATTTCTATTCAAATTAAAACAATTTTTCTCATTTTACACTATTGTCACGTACAGTGTTTTAATAAACGTCAGGCGTAGAAGGAATGAGGTCGCCAACGTTGTTTCAAACTTTCATTTTATTTTTATTTTTAAATTTAAGTGGTTTGGGACAAAAAATCTTATCGTATTGTAAATTATTAAAATTCCAGCTAAATACTTTAAATAACTATTATCTTGTGGAGAAGGTAATATTAGCAGATCCTCTGCTACTGTAGCTCAAGTTTTTGACCATTTATTCACCGAAAGTAAAGAAATTTGGAATGAAAAATCTTTGGCTCACAAAATTTATGAGACGATGAATTTAATAAAAATCAAGGTAATGGTATCAATTAGTTTCATACCATTGAATTAACATTATATATAGGTGATAATTTTAAAATAGATTTAATTTTCAAAAGATATGTTCTAATCAGTGTATACATCTTCGGTAACGTAAAATTTGATACACGGGATGCACATATCAGGACAAAAGGTACAATTATAGTATACCTACGTATAGGATATTTGGCAGATTATCACATATTTTGTGTTCAAGACATTTTACAAGAAGGCAAAAGGCCAAAGATTTTGACATGTATATTATCTCCGTACTTAGCTATGGCTTGGAAATATCAACGTTTACTAGAAGAATCATACACCGCGTAAGAAAGACAAACTGCTATGGAAAGGAAAATGCTGGGAATAAGTTGAGTGACAGAAAAACTATAGTATGGATAATCGTACAAGCGGGAGTTACAGACTTAGTTCAATAAATTACGACATAGAAATGGTCCTGGTCTTACGAAAAATTTAAATATGCAGAAATTTAAAGGCTATATTCCGCCTTGGGACAAGTGGATTAATATTCATGGAGATTATATTGACAAATAACACGACCAAGAAGACCAGCAAGTGACCCACAATTGACCAGGGAACATCGAGTGCAGCGGTTGAACTTTGCCCATGAACACCAAAACTGGGGTGTTGAGGAATGGGGCCATATTCTGTTTACTGACGAGTCGCATTTTGTCTGAGATCTCCAGATCACCATCAAAGAGTTTGGCGACGGACTGGTGAGAGGTTTGCTCAATGCAATATTGTGCCTAGAATTAATTTTGGTGTGGGTTCAATCATGGTGTGGGGTGGGATTAGCATGGAAGCCCGCACCGAATTGGTTGTGGTAAATGGAGTAGCTATGACTGCAGACAGGTACATTAGGGACATCTGGGAACCATATGTGGTGCCTCTCGGCCCATTTGTCGGTGAAAATGACGATGCCCGTCCTCACGTTGCTCTACTCGTGGATGGATACTTAAATGAAGTTGGAATTCACCGAATGATTTGACCTGCCAAGAGTCCCGATGTTAACCCAATCGAACATGTTTGGGACATGGTGGAAAAGCGAGTTGGAGCCCGAATTCCTGCTCCTGACAACTTGCAAGAGCTAAGTGTCGCAGTAGTCCAAGAAATGGGATGCAATTGATCTTGATGCCATTCGACACTTTCTTGGGGGGATGCCAAGACGAATCCAAAGTGTAATTCGGGCACGAGGAGGCAACACATGTTATTGTTAATGTTCTGTTTTTTTAAATTTAAGATCATATTTATGTAAAATTTGCAATTACTGTTTTATCCTCTAATCAGAATTATTGCCTTATTTTTGTTATTATTTCAAGAAATTGAACATTTTTGGTTTAATTGCGTTACATTTGTATTATACACCTTTCTAACTAAAGTAAAATTAATAATTAAAACAAAAAAATAAATATCAAATAAAGCATGGATCGAATTTTGTGCCGGTGAGTGTATATTTATTTTGTTTTTTGGAGCCAATTTTTATTGAAAATGTTTTTGAATATATAAGTAACAAGTATATATATAAGTTTGATGTACTCTGTACGTAAAGGTAACACTTCAAAACATTATTAAAATTAAATTTAATATCAACATTCCCATTATGGGTACAGTAACGTCAACTTTATAGTTTAAGCAAAACCACATGCAGAAAGTGGCAGGGGATCGAACACATTTGGTATGTTGTTAGAAGAATACTACCATCGGCGTACATTTATTGTTTATGGTTGTTGAACAACAAAAATAAAAATGGGAAAGTGGAAATTTTCCTCATAGCGTCTTCAAATTCAGCCTTGGCCACTGGTATTTTTGGTTATCGTTCTTCGGATTCCAATTGACAGAAGAAATAGGTGTTAGCAATATCATTTGCTGAGTGCGGAGAGTGACCGATAAACATGTATTTGGAATGATATCGCTTCTTTTAGACTACGCTATATTTGGTTAAACATCATGTTTATATTTTCAGCATATCCCCAAATTGGTAACAAATTATTGCGAGGAGTACACACGCTCATTGGACAACGGCCCTCCTAGGGTTTTAGCTTCTTCTACAACATGCTTCCATCGGTCTACATTTCTTGCTAAATTGTTCCAATTTTGTACTCCTAGACTTGTTAGGTTCTTCCATCTGCTGCACGGTCTACCCATTGGACGCCCACTTTGCGGCCCTCCTGTGAAGGTATTTTATTTCTTCAACTATATCCCTGAGTGCCCCGGGCCGGTATAGGCTTGCCACATTCGAAGCCCTATTTTCTAGTTCTTTTTTCATTGCGAGGGGTCGTTAGGGGTTTCCGTCCATTCTTTCGAGGCTGCTGTTCGTAACAATTACTAGGAGTAGTGAATAAAAATTGTATCAACAGTGTTATAATTTATGTTGCCTCTATCAAAGAGTACCTATAAACTTGTATGCCACAATTATTTGCTTCAAGTATTTGTAAACCTACGATTGTCGACAAGAATGTTTTGACGTGACAGTGCCTGTCGGTTTCTGATTGTTTCATAATGACTTTGACAGCAGTTAAGAACTTGTAAACTTGTAGATTTGTTAATATTACCAATAAATAGTCTCTCAAAAGAAACTGCTTAACATATAAAAGAGGCCGTTGCCAGTGTCTATGGTATTCCTTAATATGTACTTGAAAGTCTACTAACAATTTTAGCTTGTTTGGTTGGGGTTTATGTATACAGGTTGCAATTTGTCAGTTGGATGTCTTTCGTCTTTGTTTTACAATATACCATATTCGCAAAGATACCCATGGTGTACCTTCTGTATCACTTTTTGTTTCATTTTCAACGTTGCTCAAATCTTGTATGGAGTATCGTTTTTATGAAGTTTCCATGTTATCGGCATCATTGAACTGAATTCTGTTTATGGGAGATTCTGTCGTAACTTTAACTTTTCAGGTTTCTAAGTTTGATTTTTTGACATCTAAGTATAGCATTGCTACCTGTAGGAAGTTCCAAAGGAAGCTGTAAATTTGCAAGAACAGATACAGAATCAAGAATCCTGGCCAGTCCTACACTATTAGCAAAATGCTGGCAAAATATTTTTTGCCAAATTAGTGTCGTTACTGTCCCCTTGCAATTAAGTGGTTTAATGAGATGGTAACCACATGATATCACGGTAAATATATACTTATTATTCTATGAAATAGAAAACTTAATCAAAGTATTCAAAAATATATGCATTTCTTATAAAAAGCCATGCAAAACACCATGGCAAAGGCTAAAATTTATTAAAACATTTTATGTTTGTACCATTTTCTTCTGTTAGATAATATTGTACCATATAACGACGCAAAACGTCATTGATATTAAAGATATAGTGATAAAGTTCAAGATTTTGCCAATAAATTTCTACGTAATTACGCTAGTTTCGGAAATAACTGCTGCAAAAGCAAAGGGACAGTAATGACATTTATGCGCAGTTGGCTATAATTACTGTTTTTTGGGGGGTTGTTGTTTGTCTATTAGTTCTTCTAGGTCTAATACAACTTGTGGTGATGGGAATCGAGGTGGAGAAACTGGTGGTGTATTGTTAAGGGAATCTGTTGGGGTGTTGACGCTCATACATTTTATTTGTTCACAATGTTTCCTTTGGTTTTTATTCCACTTTTTTCTTTGCAGTCTCTTTTCTCTTTCAGTCATACCGTTAATAAATTTTATTTTGTCAGCAGCTTTCTTCTGCTTATAATTTTCTCTTTCTTTTTCAAGTAATAATTGATGTTTTTCACTATTATTTTTAATTTCCTGTCTTTGTCTTCTTTTTTCCTCTCGCTGCTTTCATCTTCTTTCTTCGTCAGATATTAACTTTCCATTTGTTTTCTTCATAATTTTTTACTTCTTACGATTTTTTATTACTTTGCGTTTCTTTATGTCTTTGCTGGAATTGATATCTTCATTGTTTGGTACGTCAAGAATATTTCGTATTAGCGAGGCATTTTCCTTGCTAGTGGTTTCCTCATTTGCTTCCACAATATTTTCTGTCTCGGTAATGTTTCTTGTGAAACTCGTTTCTGAAGTACTAGCACTAGTTCCCGGTTTGTCAATATTTTTCACAAAATCAACCTCCTTTATTTCTTTTTTTGATAATAACGTTGGCGCTCTCTATGTTTTTTGGTTTCGTATTTTGCTTGTTTTTCTTTTTCTCTTGCCGTAGCCGCATTTTCCTTCAACACCTTAAGTTTATATCTTAAAGCTTCTACATCAATTTTACCAGTGGCCAGAGTTTCTATAACAAAACCATTTCTTACCGAAAACCCAGTATAACATTTTCTGTTTAAGTTTAGGAATTCTTCACGCGATTGTGCTGGTAGGTTTACGCTCGCGAAAAAATACATTTAGATAAATATCCGAATAAAGACTGATTGTCAATTCTGTTCCTCAAGGTGTCATTCCTGTCCCCTTTTATGCAGAAAACAAGGACAGCAATGACTAAAAAGTGGACAGAAATGACAGGGACTGTAGTGACATTTTAGCGCTATTTATTTTATTGCTTAAAAGTGAGGTTATAGTTCAGAATTATGAATGTGCTATGGTTAATTGTGCTCCTATTGAATTCTAAATGTAACTATGTAATAAATAAAAATCTACGACATATCTGATCTGCTACCCCGGACAGCATTGACTTCAAAATAAGAATTGACTTACATTTTTGCTATTTGCCGATGATTTACACAGAAACGCACTGCAGCAATCGTATTGTTGTTAACTTACAACCTCAAACTAAACTTCGTTGCTAACAAAACTATGCAACGACGAGCATCGAAAGCGCAATCTATTGAAACTTATAGCAAGAAACAGACGCGGGATAGTAGTGACTATAAAATGGTAGGGACAAACTTCTTAATTTTTGTTATTCAAAATTTAATTCCTTTAATAAAAAATCAATTAGTTTTAAGTTGGCGCAGTATTAACAAAACAAAATCTTATTTTTAATTGCAGACAAAATGGATGTTACTATTGTAGACTAAGCTAAACTAAGAGATGGGGACAGGGACAGTAATGACATTTTGGGTGTTTGCCGACTTGCCACAACTATATTTCTGAAAATATAATAAATTTTATTCATGGTCCATGCAGAATGGCAACGCCTTATTGTAAAAACAAACCCATAGTACATAATTCGATGGTAAAAAGTAAAAAAATGTACCGGGGACACGAAAATCAAAGTTCCATAGAATCTCCCGTATGATTACAATCTTCAGCGTAGGGGTCGGTACTACATTGTAGTTTTATTATTTTCTGATAATTATTAGACTTCCGTGCAGCGTCCCGTAATATAACTAGCTTTAAATTGGGAATAGTACGACTATAGTATTAAGGCTCGAATTTGAATAGATATGGCAAAACATAAAGGATTTTGTAATGACGAACCCGTGTTATCGAAGTGTACCCTTGCACGTTCTTGTTTTTGCATTGTTATGTAGGGCAATTTGTGCAAAGGGCGTACATGCAGCCAATCAAAAATAATGATGTATTCAAGTATTCGAGCAGCTTGTTACGCGAATAGGTTAATAATAAAACGTCGGAATGCATTTCCAATTTAAATTTTCATTCTCAGATATTCTAATTTAACGAGGTGTTGAATTTTTAATAAATTTCGAGGAGGCTGAATATCGAACATATCCCTCCTGGATCTTCCGCTCGAAATGATAATATATTGCTCCTGCGTTTGATTACTTTGTGTCTGCGGTCGGGGGCGGGGGTGGCCTACGCCGCCTCCATATTCGCATGCAGGTTATGATTCGGCTTTCTGATCCGGCCGCTATCAGTCGCGACGGCTTATCAATATGTATGCGGTCCCAGTTGTTCAGCGCCACGCTGCGACCAAATCACATCAGCGTCACATCCCGCGGGAACCTCGCCGATGTCGCAAGTTGTTTTTATTTGGTATTATAAGATTTTATTAAAATCAAAATTCTGCTCGGCACTACCTACACTATATCCGAGGAGATTGAAATTTGCCTGTCACAGAATCACGGTTATAAATGAAATCAATTCCGCAGACCGAGCGCGTCGCCCTGTGTTTGTTTTGCGAGGGAACAAGTCAATTTTCTGGAAAAATAGCCGATTATCTGTCGTGAAAAATTGGAATGGCAACAAATTTGAAACACATTCTCTCCGTCTTCTTTATTTACAATATCGAGTTCTATGAAAAATTTTATTTACTCTAAAACATATCCGGATATTATTCTTTGCAATGCCGCAACTTTTCCTGTTGCAGGAGAAAACGGTCCACGTAAACGTGTACTACGCGCACTGAATTTCTTTTATGTACAAATCAGCCGCAAATCGAATTACTTGAACCCATAGAATGGACCCTTAATTGACAGTTAACCTTTATTTTGCCGTTGCTGTAAGAACCTATAAACCAAACTTTACTTTGGCTCCTTTACACTGGATATTCTTCAAGAGCTTATTTTATTGATATGTTTTAAGAACAATCTTAAATAGAGGGACTGTAGTTAACTATCGTTATAGAAAAAAATTATATAAAATTGAAACAGATTTGTTTAATTTATATGTAAACGTATTAAAATAATAAGTATTTAATAAGAAACGTTTGTTTTTAAATTTTAAATTATGAACTTGATAGGACTTTAGAGGGCAAGTAAAATGTTACAATTTAGTTTGAGCAGGTTCCTTTTTAAACATACAAGGAAATCAAATAGATTCAGGAAACGGCACAGATGCAGAAGTTAAGGTGTCTCCGTACCACAATATCAATCTCATTGACAATGTATAAAATCCACTACATTAGATTATTTTTTGGTTTCTATAATAAATGGTGAGGGGCTACACTCCATGAGAGAGTTTGGCCGGCAAGGCATAAGGTCACAGATCCTGTATCTCCGCTTTCACACTTGATTGTTCCGTGCCAAATGACACGTGGTGAGCATAACGCATTAAACAACCGCGTTATTACCAAATTATTTAAAGCAACTGGGTAGGCTGACCATCATGCGTCGAGTCGAGAATGTGCATTCCCTACCTTCAGCACCGGAGCCCAGTGCTGTAACCACTGGGACACACACTATCTTTAAAGTTTAGTCAGAATTTTTCCTTAATTTAAAACAACTTGAAGTCGAAGAAGTATATATAAATAATTCAAAAATGTATTTATATAAGTGTATGTTTTGAAAGACTATATTTGACACAAGTTCTTTGTTAAATCTTCTACTGATATTACCAATAGCTAATTTACTAGGTATTGATAGCTGATCTTGTGGGCAAGATCTCTGTTTTTTTATGGTAATTTCTTACAATAATACTACGTAAGGTCTATAGGGATCAAGGATATGTACATTGTCGATATAAATCTTTTCTTTATAATTAAACTCCTTATTGTATCCCTTCCTAGTCGAACACTCTGTACAATGCTGTCGTATTTGATAATGCCAATCTTACTTCTCATTTTATATATTTTTACAGTTCTATGATTACACTCTGCCTTTTTTTTTCTTACGTACCCTACATACTCTGTATTTAATGAATTTTGAATTTTTGAAATGTTCACTCTTTAGCCGGAAGTCCATAATCTAAATCCAAACATTGTTAAATACTTTGTAAGTTATGTAAGTAAATATGTAAAGCGAATTTTCGTAATTGATCGAAAACTTTACATGTTATTTTCATACCACGGCCGATTGAGCCGCATTTCACTGTGGCATCGACTGACAGCGCTTGTTCGCACTGCCTCATCGAAGTCCCTAATCTGACGTTTCATTATATTTTGCCTTAAAATTGTATTTATTTGACCTTTAGTTCCTTGACCTTTCGCCCTAAGCATCATGAACCTTATTTTCCAGTGAATAGTTAACAATACCATAATATCTGGTTTTCAAACCTGCCAACGAAATGGTTTTTAAACGTCCAAATCTCCTTTAAATTGGGAATGTCGCACCAATATACTGACAATGTAACACAAGTTAGAAGGAAGAATTCTCAGCGGAAAAGACTTCAGAAGTAGGAACTAAACGGAAGAAAGTGAATTAGCGGCATCCATCATTTAAGCTGACTCGCCCTACTACTACACTCGTGTTGATAATAACACTGAAATGGCAATAAAGCCTTAATTGTGAAATGCGTTCTTTTGTACTTATCTTTAATTATACTCCCAAGGTATTTATATACGATTTCTGGGAACCATGTCGGTTACTGCGAGCAAACCATTGATTTTTAAGGAAAACTGCTTTATAAAAACGTATTGTCTCAACGCTAATGCATTACACCGTTAGAATTGTAATATAAATTATTCGACACTTTCAGAGAAGAACATAAGAAACTAAACCAGAATAAAATGAATTGCTTTGGAAAGAAATATACAGAGCAGATTTCCCAAGACTTATTTTGCTTGATCATTAGTCTCTCCTCGATGCAAATCTCTGTATACATTTCCAGTCCAATTTATTTCGCACCAGTGTTGAAGTCATTGTGCGAAATTGCAGTATGCACGAAATAACAATAACTAATTACAGGTAAGCATATTAAAACAGTTTAATTTTTGAACAACACTACATATTCCTAGTTCATAGTATTTGTGGTATAAATATTGACATTATTTTAACACAGATGAAAGGCAAACAGATTGTATGAATGTATATCCATATCATAGGTTCAGCGTTTTGTTTAATTCATGATATATTTTAATCTTAACAACGAAATCCAAACATTTTTATAACTGAAAAATTGCTGGTGGCTATTCTTACAAACAATGCAGTCACATCAGAAGACTGAAATTATCAGAAAGATTTGTTTAGTTACAGGACCATTACCTACTACAGAGTTTTGCAAGTGCTATGTTATAGAAAACCGGCCAAACGTATACATATGAGAGCAGCCTTACAAAAGCTAGAACAGAAATTTTTTTTGGAACAAACTGTTTTATGGCTTTTCAAAGTATTCGTTTTTAAGATTTATACACTTTTGCATACGTTCAAACCAATTCTCGAAACATGTTTTCCACTCTGAACTTGGTATCTCAAAAACATGGTTTTTGAAGGCTTTAACAACTTCTTGAAGTGATGAAAATCGCTGTCCACGCGTTTTTTGTTTCGCATTCGGGAACACAAAGAAGTCGTTAGGCGATAAATCAGGTGAATACGGGCAATGAGACATTAATTCGATGTTTTTCTCCTTCAAGTAATTATTTGTTTAACGTGCTGTGTGAGAGTTGGTATTGTCATGATGACGAATCATGTGGTTGTTTTTCCTGATTTCGTCGATGACTTCTGGCATACAAATTGTTGTATACCATTCAGCGTTAACTGATCTTCGATCCTCTAAAGGAATGGTTACGACATGTCCAGGACAACCGAAGAAACAAGTGATCATTTTCGTGGAAGTCCTTCGTGAATGAACAACTCTTGTGGGATTCGGTTCCTCTTGGAACACCCAAACAGTGGATTGTTTCTTACTTTCAGATTCATACGATTCAAGTTTCATCACCTCTCACGATGTTGTATACGGATTTTGCAGTTCCTCGGTCGATTTTTTTTGAACGTTTCCTTACAGCAATTTACACTTTGGTCAAATTATGCGGTCGGCTTCGGTCAAATTATGCGGAATCCATCTGGATCAGATCTTTTTCACAGCTAAATGTCCATGCAATATCTAATGTACTGTAGTCTTCGATATGCCTAAGGATGCATCTATCTCACTATAAGTCACATGCCGATGATAGATATTATGGTAATAGGATAGGAAGATTTGATAAAAATAATATGGAATTAGAAGGATATAATATGAAAATGAATAAAGAATTTGGTGGAAATAATATAGATAGTTCGCAAATTAGTGAGAAAGATGTTGAAATATTACACGAAAATAAAAAGGATTCGAGACGTGCATTAATTGCTAGACAAGATAAATATAAAAAATTCCAAGAAGCGATGCGAAAAGAAACATCGGAAAGTGTAATTATTAGTATGTCAAGAGGCATACCGGAAGGTACAACAATGGTATGAAAATTATCCGAATAAAGGATATGACATAATGACAAGAATAGTGGAACAGAATTAATCTACTTAAAAGATTATTATCCTAAAATAATTAAAAAGGAAATAATTACAAATTTATTACATTCCGAAACAAAAATTGGTTTGTTTATCCTTATATATGCATTATAAAATAAAGGGGTAGATTTAATATTTAATTGTTATATCCATATGTAAGACAATGTTAATATTATTGTGTAAAATATCTCAAAACTATTAATTCTAAAGATAAAATTTTGTAATACTTTAGAGGGGATTAATGCTGTGTTATTGACCCTAAATAATCTATTTTGCCTACGTTATGTTTCAATCATGTTGAAAGGATACTGTTTTTACTGTTAATAATCCAGATTATGCATAAAATAAAGATTATATAGCTTATTGTAAACTAAATCATGCTCCGTTGGAGGTAATTCTTATTCCAATTTTTACATTTAAACCTTAAAACATAAAAAGGTATATTCCGAGCTTTCATGGTCTCTACGATTTACACTGTGTTGTATTAAAATGGTATTTTAAGTGAAAATTCGTGAGTGAACAGTTATGTGGCTTCGGTTTTTCATCTTGATACTGAATTGATGTGTCCAAAGTAATGTTGGGGCTATGAAAAATGAATAATTTAAATATTGTCATTTGAACGTTGTGAATTTACATATGTCAATGTTAATATAAGGAACTAAGATTTATAATTCATGTTAATAGTTTACGTTCTATGAGAGGAAGGTTTTTATGTGCATTTATTTATGTAAATAATAATTTAATGTGTGAATTTGGTAGTTTATACAAAATTAATCTAATTGGAGGTTAGATTTCATTTTTTACTAATAATAATTATGTAATGAACTGATTTTGCCCGTGTAAATGTTAATATTTAAGTTTAATAGGGGGCTAGTTAATTGTTTTTAGTAGTTTAAGAGCTGAAATTTAAATTTTTGCTAATATTTAAATTTCAAACACGTGTTTATAAAAGCGTTATAATTCTTAATAATTTTGGTATCAAAATGTTGCAAATTTTTCATAGATTGCTTTGATGAATTTAGTTTTTAGAAATAGTTAGTTATTTAGGCTGTAAGAGTCGTTTTTGATTTAGTTGATAAGGAGTTTTTGGAATGGGATTTATATCCAAGCTTTTGATTGGTTCATTTTCAAGTTTGAGGTAAATTACAGATTATAAAGAATTGAGTGTTGCAAAAGTTATCAAACGGAGAGGACGTATTGTCTTGTTACTTCGAGTGTTAAATTTAAGTCAATTTGGTCGATTTTTAAATATAATATTTGGGTGGTTGAATTTGTCTCTTGTTTATTTATTAGTTTGTTTGTTTTCTATTAATTATTTACACAAATGCTTGTTCGTAAATTTACATCCGCAAAGCACTGATCAATCTTTACCAGATAACTTGATGCTCAATTGTATTGCAATTATTGGTGTTTAGTATTTAATCATTATTTTTTTTTTTGATCAATAGTTCTGTAGTTTTCCATTTCGATCAAGATACGGTTCTTACCAAATTTCTGACATTTCTGACCATAGGTAATACCTTCTAAAAACCTAACTTAGTAAAATATTTACTATTAAGGTAGACACACATATGCCATTCATGGCGTTAATTTATTACCTTAATACCTTGATGAGGCTTGATAAAGGCTACTCTGAAAAGCAGCAAGATTTATCTAGCTGCTCTGTATAAATACCGTACTAAAATGACATTTCAAAATTATGTTTAATGTTTTAAAAAAAGACAGGAAAACATTAAATTTTTGGCTAATAGACCTTTGCCAATAGCTTAAATTTTAGAAAGAAGAAATGCAACGGGTTAGTTAATTATTCTTTAACAATAACTCTAATAAGAACATTAAAATGTCTAACATTTGATAAAACTATCAAGTTTTAATGCCCTTACGAAATCTGTATGTGACGCCACTGGCCACACCTACCTTGCTGATGATTTTGAATAGATTCTTTAAAGGACAGTAGTTTAGTTACAAATAATACGAATTAAAGTGAGTTCCACTAAAACTGCGGAACGTTTATGTGACGCCACTGGCTACACAATTTGGTGTCCCTAAGTAGATTCACAACACTCTATACCATCGTTGAGCAAAAATAATACCTTCCGCTACACAATTGCCGCCAATTGATGTATTTTATATACTTTATATATTGTTACCTTTCCTAGTACATGACTAATACTTTGATAATTATTGTAAATAATAGATACGTAATCTACATTTCAGATGGCGCCTTGTACAAGACAAAATCCGTCGATGACCAAGCGACTGTACCTCAAGATAGAGACGATACGGAAAGATAAAATGAAAGAGGCGCAGGACCAGCGAGGGTTAAAATTAATCCTAGAAAAGACGAAATATTTAAGTATAGACTGCCTAATTCTTGAGACAGGAAATTTAGTTAACATATATTAATAAACAGGGTGTCCCAAATCGTACTGGCAATATTTCAACGATGAATTCCAGAACTTATTTAGAGCCGAAAAGTCCATATAAATATATACCCTAAACGTAACCGTTAACGAGTTATTGTTAATTTCATAATTTATGTGGATAAAATTGCAGTTCAACAAATTTTATGAAATAAATATTTTTTTAATACAATTTTATTATTTTATTTACAAGAAATGTTCACAATTATTGCTGTATTACTGGTCCTCCTACTCCAATCCATCTTCCCAGAAAATGTGCATTAAGCCAAGCTCTAACACGAAGACATTAATCTGCTGGTGCCCCATCGTGTTGATACCACATTGCACGTCTAATATTTAATAACATATCTTACAGTAATAAGAGTAAAGAGTTTTCTGGTGGTCTGATGGTCCAATCAGACAATCGCTAATAATACCAGCTATTATATTAACACTAAATTATGATAATTATTGAGACCATCTCGTGTGCAAGAAGCTTTATCGGTCCATAAAATATGCGGTAGCTTTCGATTAATTTGTAACCAATTACAAAATCTTAAACGAGCTACACAATTATTATCTAGGTCTTGAAGTGTTTGATGATGGTATGGATGTAAGCGAGCACTTCTTATTATTTTCCAAACCTTGGTTTTACATATTCCAGTACGTGATACAATTTTCCGCACATTTAAAGACGATCTTCTTGTAATAAATCAAGAACTTGAACCATGTTCCCTCAGCGGACGATGTGAGTTAAAAAAAAACTGCAGGCGTAAGCAGTCTTCTATTGGGATATCTCCTACGATATCCTTGTTGTGCTGCTAAATTATTTCCATCACACAGTAAAGTTGCGAGTTACTTATTTACCACCAAGCTGAAAGCATGCTTTCTCTGCAGCTCCGCAAATATGTAAATTTGTGTAATTATTTACGTGTTTTGTGTAATAAAACAAAGTGCTAATATTTGAATACATCTTCGAAGTGTTTCAATTAGCTTACGGCCGAGATTTTGGGTAAATTTCGACAAAATAAGAATTTTGTCGCCGAATGGAGTAAGCGTTCCTCGATTGTCTATCAGTTTTCGCTCGTCTTTTGTTTATGGATCGGTCAACAATTGGATTGACAACAAAATGTAAATGTCAATGTCATCCGATTATACCCTCACATCTACAAGATATAATTAAAAATAAGTATTAATATTAATATCACTATTTAAATAAAAGTGTTTCTTTACATTGACATTAAGAAGAAACGAAGTTAGAGGTTATAATATTATTATTAGCAGTACAAGTTCTGCGAACAATTTTGTGGATCATTCCAACAATAGATATTAATGGAAAAAGGATCTACTTACGTGTTGGTAAAGTTTAAATTAAATAAAGACCGTTCTACTGCTTCAATTCTTCGAAGACATTTACGGAATATGAGTTGCTGCTGTCATCTTTTGTAAGCTTGTCCACGTGCTACAAGACCGAGGTTCGCGCCAACGTGAGAAGATTTGAAATTCGAGATTGCGGAGAATACTTCAAGGCCAAGTCTACATTCCTCCATGCAAGAGTAAACGAGGTGGGATTTTAGTTGAACAAGCAAATGTTATAACGCCTTAAAGAAGTGATATTTATGTGTTTAAAGTTGTTTATTATTAATTAATAAAGTTATAAATCACTTTGTTTTGTGGAAAAGAAAGCATTGATAATTCTGTTTTGAATTTTACGATATAATTCTTGAATTTTCAGATTTTCTTGCGTTTCCTGTGCCTTTGATGTGTGTGTAGCTAGCTTGTTCCTACTGTTCGATTCTACACAGTTTGCTCCAATTAAAAGTAAAAGCAAAACTTATTGATTTATTTATTCTAAGATTCCCAGATAGAGTGAGTTATCTTGATTACAGTTTTGATGTTATTAGACGCCCAATGTATAGGTTTAAGCACGCTGTTATTTTATACTTGCTCCGACTGGAAATTTATTTTATTTCATGCTCAAGCTTAAATAATTCAATAAACAAATTTAAAAAATAAATAATAAGTATAGTTAGCTCACAGCAATAGATACTAGATGTATTTACGGTAATGTATCAACATGTTAATTATTTTTTAACTAAAGCCTGTGTATGTCCTTCCGGGCCCAGAATTTAAAGTTTGTTTAAACAGTAACCATCAACAAATTGCAATAATGAATTGGTAAACATGTTAGCATGCCACAAAACGTTTTATGAGTGTGATTAATTCTTTGGTGAATCTTCCTTTCTCAAAATTAATGTTTATCATCGGCAATCATGACCAGCAACTGCACTGCACTACTGTCATCCGCTGTTCCTATCTTAAATGGTAAAAGACCACTTTTAATGGTCCTAATCGGTTTATTCTGTTCGGGCGGTGTTACATTTATACTTAAACTGTATTTTGAATTCCCTCATTATTTCCATTCTTCCTGATTACTCGGGAACCTGAAAATGATCAATATATTTTAGACCAGCTTCTTAATGCTTTTCAAACTTGACCAGCGGTTGCAAAGTTGTACCGTAGCCGTAAACAAGCTTGAGATAATCTGAGTTGTTACGGGCCAAACGAGCGTTTTCGCCGACCCGCAACAGGATAGGTGGAAAAAGACTTACAGCTTAGCTCACAGGAGTAGGGGGAGCTCACGGAAATCACTTACGGGAGGAAATCTTCCTAATTGTGTACAGAGTAGGTCAAAATCAGTGGGCGCCACCTTCCAAATACAGCTGATTGTATGTTCTCGTGGAAGGCCGAGAAGCCAGTAGCTTACGGGAATCGAACTCACCGTTATTGTGACTCCCTCCTGTTTATAAAGCTTGCAAAATTTGTACACGCAGAAATACAGAATGCACAATAATAAAAGAGACAGTAAAGTTTAACACACATATAATTTGATTATTCGGAATTACAAAAGTACAAAAGAATGACAGTAAATGGTGATTTTATAGTTTCATATTACAAGCTTTTAATTTGAACGTTCAAGACAAAAAAACTCGCCGTCGCTGGCGTACGTCATTTACATTTTCCAAACACCTACGTGGCCAGTGACGCCGGAGCTTACAGAAATGACACAGTATATATAAAGCAGTTTGTAGTATACAATAAAAGGACAGTCGGCGACTGAAGGTCGCTTCTTGTTACATAAAAAAGGTTCAATCCCTTGAAATTTTGCAAGCTGACGCGAAAAAGTGTTCTTTCTTCACAGCACAAAAAAACTTAGTTCTTTACCTTGACTATGGAACAGCGAGACGGAGCCAGGCACAATGTCGGAAGTATTTTTCCAGAAGCAGGTCAAGTCTAGGGGGTATTTTCCGGCCCGGGAAAAAGGTAGACGACTTTTTCAGGGAACTTTAGGACGAAACATTGGTTGGTACGCCCGGAAATTAGATGATTTCCAACGTTGAGGGCGGAGGGAATTTCAGACGATTGCAACACAAACTACAACTCTAACAAGCACACCTTCACCGGTTTAATACGCTTATATCCGATCTGAGATCGAAAGAACAATTGCACTCAATTGTCCGTATACAAGGCTTTACACTGCTAATTTTTATTTAGATCCGACTTGGTCGTGATAATAATTGCCTACAGCAATCTACGATACGATAGAACTCAATATAGCAGTAGCCGCGAATTACCCGATTTTTCTAAAACGTCCGTCTGGGCCCATAGATTATTACCTACTCCACTTTCGTTACGGCCCTCGTACGGGCGAGTAATCCAGGATAAAAAATTGACTGCATTTCTCCCAACAGCTGCAACATATTTCGAAATATGGTGAAATGATTCTAGAACAACACGTGCGACTTCCGAGGATCAACACAGAATCCCAAGAATTGTTTTTGAACAGCAAATCTAGCCTACAAAAGGAAATCTCGAAATTGGTATCGTCATAAATTAATCCCTAAAAACAACAAAATAACCAAAACTGTTATCAACATACAAACGGCCATTAAAATAACGTTTTTAATTCCAATGTAGCGGCAATTAGAGCATGACTCTAATCTAGACAGAGTGGCACAATTTAAATGAACATAACAGAGTTTGAAATAAAACCCAAATCCTGACGTTCATGGCCATTGACATAATGTATGTAGGTACAGTTTTGTCTAGGTATTATAGTATTTTACATTCCTCAACATGTTTCAGATATATTCATTTGAAGACATGTACTCTTCTTAGATGCATTTACTTGTCGAACAGCGTTTTAAAATCGTTACAGAATCTTGACAGCCTAATTTTCGGTTGTTATTTTAGACATGTTTGGTTCGGTGCAATTCGATCGAGAATGGCTTCTTAGATAATTCCATCTTCAAAGTTCTCGAACGAGCGTTTTCGTAATTTCCTGAGCTTTTATCACGTATTTACTTTCCGAATGCAGTTTTGTTCAAAACCGTGTCTTATAGGTCACGTCCGGATAATGCAGTTACCGAACTCTTACTTTTGATTAGGAACAGTTCTATATTAGATTTACAATACCTTAACTTTGATATAAATTCAGTTCAAAAGTTGCCCGCTGGAGCGCTTTTGCTGCTCCTGTTGTAAAGTGCTGGAAAAAGTAAAGAACGTTCTTTCTTGGCAACTTTTTAACATGGCTTGTTTCATGAAATTCCTGGATTCTCGAGGCAGTCGCTGTTTAACGTCGTTTTGAAAGGGTTTTCGAGTCGCACGATCACAGTCTATCCGGGCGCAATCATGTATAGTGCTGAGAGAAACCATCAATCAGGGCCTACAGGTGACTCCTGCGACGCGCAATCAGGATAATGGCAAGGCACCGTGCAGGTGCGCATTGTTGGGGCCATTGTTATCGGAGCGGCGTCACGAGCTGTTGCCCGCCGCGCTGAATGACGACGCCAAACTTCGGAGTTAAACTTAGTTTCACGAAGAGACGTCAGCCTGAAATTATGGTCGGGTCGCATTAAATAGACCACGAATATAAAATCACTCGCGTTCGCACTAACTTCACCTATAACAATTACTGTTATTGTACACTTACCGCCGCGCAAACTTTGAAGCGTTTCATTTCAAAGTATCAGCCAAGTTTTGCATCAGGTTTATTCAAAATTGCGAACTCCAGAACAACCCATAAACTTCCGCACAGACATTTTACAACCAACTTTATATTCAGGTAAATAAAATGACGCTCCACCCAGTCAGAGGAAGGGGATAAGTAAATTGTTTTAAATGCAATCAATTCTCACCGTCAAATGACGTGGAAGAAAACATTCGGCTTACTATAAATCTTTCTAGATGGACAGCGAAGTCTGAATATTGTCCCATAAGCTCAAGCTGATCGACCTGGCTTCTATCAATTTTTCCAAGCTGTTCGGATACTAAAAATGCCATACCGTCAATAGATTTTTATGATCTTCTTTCATAAATGGCTTATTTCCATTCCTTTTTTGGGATTCTGAAAAACCGTCCATTCTTTGATATAGTTTATTGCGATCGTTTTAAACGAAAATTATATAGGTCACTAAACTATAGTTAATAGTATTTCTGGAAATTTGGCTTCAGCAAGCAGCAATTAAACAAGGAATTCAGGTAACTGTTGTTTTAATCTGTTTTTATTAATCGATTTAATCATTTAATCATCTCAAAATTCTGACGTACAATAAAGTATCAAACATCGATGGGTTAGGTGTGCTTCATTCTTGTCAAGAACATTTACATCGTGGGAGCTAGTAACTGAATGTTTAACAAAATAGGGTTGCTGCGTTGGAAAGCCTTGGACAGTTGCCAATTTACGCAGATGTGAGTTGTCTTGCCTAACGCATGTATAATTGTTTTATGCCTAAGGGATTAGACATTACTTCTAACATTTCAGAATTTCGAATATAATTTCCCTGCGGGTAAAATACATATTTCTCTGATTAAGACCCCAGTGCTTCTTCCATATTCTGTGTCAATTGTGCCATACACAAGTGTCGAAAATCCAAAATACGTCCGTGAACACCTATTTATTCAAAAATGAGCAATTTAACAATTATTCCGCTACATAATTCGCGTTCCTCTTCGTACATCTCTTCCACATATTAACCAATTCGTTATTCTTATTACAAACAAATGTTTTTCCTTGCCTATGGAACGATTTATCGTAGTGTTTTCTTACGTTATCTTAATCTGTGAAGTGCCTAATTACTTTTTCCGTATTCCAAAGAGATAATAATCGTTCGGGGATAAATCTGAAGAATTCGATTGATGCACAATTAGTTCAGATTCGAGTGTTTCGTCTGTGCTCTATGCGCATTGTCATGTTGGAGCTAAACACCTCTCGGGAAAGGCCCACCGCGTTTAGTCCTTGTTAGTGATTTTAGGAGATGATCCAATGGCATACAGTAGGTTGCGGTATTGACAGTTTTTTCTTTTAATAGATATTTGTCGGTAATTACTTTGTTTTTGCTTCAAAATACGGTTGATTTGCTGTTTTGAAGTTTTCTACGGTGACTTGCCTATTTGCTTATCTTATCTTTTCCCCTTACAATGCACTTATATCACAACGCATTTCTTCGCCGATGCAGTTTTCTAGCGAATCCATATTCCATAGTTATCAGCTGAGGCTATTGTTTTATATAAAAACCCAACGCAGCGCTCGTTATCTAAATGAGTAACTAAAACAACTTTAGCATTGTTTGCAGCTGGGAATTGCTTTAAATTTCCTAATCTCAATCCCGATATCATTTGAAGTAGCCTCGTAAATAACAAGTAATGTAATTACAGTTAAAAAACTATTTTTATCGGTGCAAGAAAAATGGCTTCTTATACATCATTATGCTAAATAGATTTACACAGAAGTATTCCACAAAAAAATTAAATTGCAAATGCATTACAAAACCGGCTTTGATATCTGATTTTAAACGTAAAACGTATCCCTGTAATGGACAAGCAATACATCAATTTCTTTATACAGCGCTGTCGGGTTTGTGAGTTACTTTTACGACAAGGACTTCGGGGAGGCAGCCACCATAGCATACCGCTCTAGTCTGTTAGTGAATTGGGATGAATTGAAAATACGCAGTCACAAAATCGCCAAACAATCAAGGTTTAAGTTTGCATTTTACGTACGAACTCCGCAGGAAACGCTATGAAGAACTAAAATAAAACTCGGCGATATTCGCTGCAAATTTTGTGAATTCATTGATGTAGATAAATTGCCAGTAATTAAATAGAAAGGGTTGTTGAGGAGACATCTTTTTCATTATTTATTGACTCCAACTCTATTATCCTTCGGGTCTTTGTCATTTCAAATGTTGAAAAGTTGGTTATTGTGCTTCGGGCAAGGTTCTTTGTCAATATGCCTTTGTAATAGTAAAATACGAAGCTTTAACTAAAACTGAACAAAACAAATAGCAAAAAGGATAAAGTCACTGCTCCTTAGCATCCTCATAGTTCAGAAATATCCGAGTTCTATATTTCTGAAGAAAATGTTATATGAACTTCTTGAGCTACCAATTATTGGAATTACTACAGAAGTTGTTACCATAATAGTATCAGGTAATCCCGTTGCTATTGTGGGTAAGATTTTAAGCGACCAGTTGCCAGTAGAAGGAGTAAATTATATAAACAAGAATATATATTTTGAGCTTGCTAGTAGCAGGTGTCGATTTCTGGCTTCAAATGGTACAGCGGCGCACTGGGTTTGATGATCTAAGGATATTGGCAGGGTAGAATTCACCTGGCTAGTCAATACCAGGCCAATATAAGCCAATACAGTAGCATATGCTTTGACGAACGCGTTAAACGGTCGGTCTCGGTTGTCAAACTAACATTTTTGTTAATCGTCAACCATCTACTGGAATGTTTTCTCTTCATTTTACTGATCAAGCTACGTTTAGCTATGGTGGTATATGTACAAAGAGATTTCGTAATCTTTGAGAATTATGTATAATTAATAAACCAATATTCCAAATACAGATGAAGAGCAACAAGAAATAGCTAATGGTTGTAGTGTATTCAATACATTTCACTTAATTGCGATGAATGTTGGGTAGAAGTTGTAGTACGCGACAAGGACTGCAATGCAGATTCTTAATCGTATATTTCAATTATTTTCTGATTTTATCTGTCTTGAAAGAGCTATAATCTCGGATGGAAAATACTAACATCTTAATAATTCGACTCTTATAGTCTATTCCGCAAATGTATGTAAAACACCGCTCTAGTCTGCGGAAGCGACCGGTGGTAGTGAAAAATAAACGCAAAGTTGATTTGTTACAGTTTGTAATAGTAACCAAACTCAATAGAAAAACGTTCAAGACAGCATACAGTTCGCAGTTTTATTTGAAGTAGGACTCAATGTGGAACAATGTTTCTGGAAATTATTTAAATCCTGTAGATTTTAGCGCGTAGTACAGAAGTTGTGGAGGAACATTTAATTTAAGAAAACGTTATAGCATTTTTTTCGATAATAATGATGGCTTATTGGGCATCAGGCGAGGAAGTAACTCACAAAATGTAACGTTGGCTTGGTTTCGCTTTCAAATTCAAAGAATCATTCTAATTATTAAACAAGGCATCATAGGTCACCTTTCGGTATCGCAAAATATTATTACTGAAACGTGTTTGGTCTACATCTACTGCTTTGCCGAAAACATTTCCTAGAATTATGTCCTTGGAGTGTTACAGGTGTCGCGGGGCCCGCTGAAGAATCTAATGGCATGCCGGCTGGTTCACTATTTTCTTTTGGGAACTTAATAAGTCGCCTTGAGGCACTTGCGGTGACCACAAGTTGTGCGTTAGAATTCGGGGTTTAAAAATGATAATTGATCCTGTGATTTAACTAAAGTTTTCAGTTTATGTTCTACTGTTTAAAAAATATCGACCGCAGTCGGATTATTGACAAACAGGGTACAATAATATTCTGAGGGATGGTGTCTTCTCATTTTGCTTTGTGCTGTTAGATATCAACCCCCGTTCAACCCTTTAACATCATACCGTTTTTAAACAACAACATTGTGTTTGTGATGTTCGAGCCTGGCTGTTTAGAACCTCTAATTTGCCGTTTCCCGAATGAAAAGCTAAACTACGCCACATTGTGAATCCACATCTTTCTTATGAGTTGCTGCATCTTCCATCGTCCAGGGGTGTCCCGTTAAATAAGGAAATAAAGAGAACCTCCTCGTGCTTCTTCTACTTTTTCGCCTAACTAAGGTAAACATTATTGATGTATTGCCGTTATTACTGCAAACTGTTCGCAGTGATTTTTTCCTTTATTTAAAGTGCTTCGTATTGTAAAAAAAGAGAAATAGTATGATACTTATAAAATAATGCAACCTTCAGTACTAGTTGCTTAATAATTTAATAAAATACTGTAGTTTTTTTTGTGAACTCAACCGTTATTGGCTACGCAGCTCCTTTGTGTCCAGTACCGTAAATATCGTAGCCAGTAGCGGAAATCTTCAAATTTGGACGTCACTAAGCCTTTTGTGTAAACATACTCATAGCAGGAGCGACTCTGGTTCTGATTTCAACTTTTGTTTGTATTTGTATTAACAGCTTCATATTTTGCTAACATATATTTACAACCATTATTCAAAATTCATTACAACTTGTTATTTCTGTGTATTTTGCATGCATTTTGTAAGCAGTACTTAGGAGGAAGCACAATCAGGTAAGTTCGATTCCCAGTAGCTGTTACTTGAAAGGGTGGCGCCCATTTACTTTGACTTACCCTGTACACGACAAGAATCAAGACTTTCTTACTGTAAGCGTTTTCTCGTGAACCACCCTTTCTCCCTGAGCCAGCTGCAGATGTTTTTATCATCGGTTTGTACCGCAACAAAAATTCGATAATTTTATTTTAACTAAAACGCCTTAATTCCTAAAGAGATGTGGTGTTACAACCTCTGACTGATACCATTTCGTTCGAGACACACGCTACGTAAAATTATCAGCAGATACAGAGTGCTCCACTAAAGCAGCTGAAGAGGAAATAAATATATTTTATGTTCGAGTTTGAATCGTTAATCAGATAGCTCCGAATTTAAAGTTGAAATGTGTAATCCTAGCGTTCAACCTTTCCTGAATGTGTCATTAATATAAAACATAAAATCAATATTTTAGTTGTGTTTTGTGATTTGTCAGGCCGTTGTCCTCCAACACCTACGTCCTTACGTATTTCTAAAGGTGCTGAACATAATTATGAACTAGGTGGTTTATAATAAGTACCATATCAATTCAACGCCAACGAAGCACACAACATACATAACAGGAAATAAGGAATTTTACATTTCAAACAGCAGCTAATGGTATATATTTTTGACCTGTTATCGTTATTCGATATCGAGTTACCAATTAGAGTTTTTATTTTCAGTATTTTCAATTTAGAAGTTATTTATGTCTCTGAACCTTAAAAAAGGGAACCACACCGAAACGTTCAGAGAACTTAACGAAATTACCATCCTTAACTGGCATTAAGATCAGCAAACCAGCAATGCCTTCGACTTTCATGGTAGTACGTACCTGAAAACTGCAAAAGTGCAAGGGAAGCACCTGGTATACAGATGAATCAAAATCAAATAGTTGCAAGCGAGCATGGATATTTGAAGCTAGAACAGGGCAAGGTTACAGTATTAACCTGGGATCCTCTACTACTGTTTTCAAGCTGAAACTATAGCTATAACGTCATGTGTACGGACAATGATTCATAGAGGTTACCAACACAAAACACATCTTTGTGGAATATCTGTAATATTTCCCGTCTCCCTAAATTTTCTTTGAATTTTACTAACCGTTGATTGGTGATAGGTCGATCTCGATAACTTCGCATTAAACATATCACACACTTCTTGTTGTGTTCTTGTATGGTTTTCAGGCCCCAGATAAATTTAAATTTCCATGCGTTGTGCGTCTGTTAAATGAGCCACAGCAGATTTATTAACCTATTTTGTAAGTTCTAGTGATGCTGGCCACGTCGATAAGTGATACTAACTGACACCTTGTGTTCTCATTTGTTACCTAAAACGGCTTTGTTTACCTTATTTCGATAGTACTGATAAAATTGTTAACAATTTGTTGCTAAACATTCAATGATTTATTTCTTACAAATTTTCTTATGTAAGTTGTTAGAATATTTATACTGTCATTTAGACAATTGAAGGTTCTATTCAGAACATGGAAAAAATTAGAATGCCATTTAAACAAATTCTGATAACGTCATCACTTAAAAACAAATTCTAAAAAAGATATTCGGCGTGCATCAGGATTTTAACAAAAAATTATGTACAACAATTTTATTTGGTATGTTCCATACTTTTGGCGCTTACTATAAGTACAAAAATGTCCAAGTGCAAAAATGTAGTTTACACGTCGAAATACCTATAACATTAAGCAGCAGCTCAAGTCCAGCAAGCAGCAAAAAATAGCCTATTGTTTTTGTTTGTGTGACAATGTGCACGTTCGAGGAGACTTCTACATCATGATCACACGACGTTTTAGTCCTACCAAGTGAGTTCAAAAAGTAATTATATAACGGTTGGCCATGGAATAAAAAAATAATGTCTAATGCGAGCTTTATATACCAATTGACGTTTAGGCACAGCTTTCCTAGCGCCATCTAGCGCAAGCGCCAGTACCTAACCGGCAGTGCTATGTTAGGTTAAGTTGCATGGTAAATGTAAATAAATCAATTTTTGAAGAAATCATTTCTATTATTTCAATTTAGACGATAACAGTAACAACTAAATTACTACACTATTAAACAAATCATAACAAGTAGATAATCATTAAAATTGGAAATTATAATTTTTTTATTTCACATGTACAGAAAAATAAACATAGGAAACTAAAGGAGCTGTTCAAAATGACCACCGTTTTCCTGCAGACACAAATTTACTCGTCTTTCCTACTATTAAAAGCATTTATAAGAATTTGAGGAGTTATATTGGCACACTGTTCCGAAATTCTGTTTTGCAGTTCCTCGATATTGTTAATAGAGGTTTTGTAAACATTATTTTTCATATAAGGGAATATAAAGTAATCTAAAATAGTCAAGCCTGGTGATCTAGGTGGAAATCCTGATTTGAACGTAAACTAATTATTCGATCGTCAAAAAATTCACGAAGGTAATTGAGGGTCTCTTGAGCGGTGTAGGCCGTCGCGCCATCCTGTTGGAAGTAGCCTTGCTGGAGCTCATCCTCATGAAGCTGATTAATAAATGCACGTACAATATTCCAGTATCTCTGAGCAGTAACAGTTTTGTGGAAAAATATGGGTCCGATAATACGTCTTCGAGACACAGCAATCCAAACACCAACTTGTAACGGGTGAAGGGGAGATTCGCAAAAAGTATGCGGACTTGCAGCACTCTATAACCTCATATTTTGTGAATTTTTATACCCCGAAAGGGTGAACCAGGCCTCGTCAGAAAAAAACGTTAAATTTAGCAATTCGACGTTGTTCATTAAATTTTGTTGGAACCACTGACAATAAAAAATTCTCCTATTGGTAGCTGCTGGCAGCAACTCATGGAAAGCAGAGTTTTGTACGGGAACAGCATTAAATCTTTTTTGACAATAGTATGGCAAGTTCCTAATGATAAATCAGTCTCTTGCGAAAGTGTACGTAGTGATGTAGTGGGTTGCTCGTTCAAACGTTGACGAACATCATCAAGTATTTTGAGTACGAACTCTTGGCCTTCGAGCTCTATCTCTATGAGTAGCGCTCCCTGTATCTCGGAATACATCAACAAATCTTCTAAGTGCGCTGTAAAAATCTCCTTCAAGGACAGCAGTATCTGGAAATTGTTGCCGAAATTCCTCTACACGTGGCACCGCACTGTAAATCCATTCGCCGTTCTCTCGAACACCATTTTGAAAATACGATTCAATAATAAATGTTTTGTGTTCTATTGTAAAAACTATTATAACTGTAACTTAATTGAATTTTCAATATAAACTTATGACAACATCAGCAGTGATGCAGTTAATGAATTTTAAAGCTTGCTGTTGACATTACTTCTATTTTCCAAGGCCAATCCTTATGTAATTACTTTTTGAATTCACGGTATATGTTATCAATATGAAAAAAATAAAAGAAAAAGAAACGAAAATATGGGGTTCACAATATATTTCTAGCAAGTCTTGCAGAAGGCTATTTGCATACACTCTTCAGACGACTCCAGGATGATGAATGAAAGATGAAAGATAGTAGAATGACCCTAGAATAATTTAATCACTTATTCCAACTTACAATGATCTCTTTAAGTAAGGAAGTTACTAAATTTTGGCAAGCATCGGTTTACAGGAAAGGTTAACAGTTTTTCTCAGGTAAGTTGAATAAATGTTCAAATACAGCAATTCAAGAAAAATTATTGTACGGGTAACGTAACATTTATTAAATCGCAGAATACAAAATAACAACATATACTTACTTAACATTATTACATTAATATATGGATATTTAAAAAAAATTAAGGTTATAAAACACAATCGAATTATAATAGAATAAATAAAATAAATTGTCATCTACAGATGAATTAAACCCGAAAATCATTTAAGCAGCAATGGAAATTCTTCTTGTTGCCATCACAGATTCCTCTGTAGTGGTTGGATCAACGTGTTGGTTGTAGCTTTGTTGAGTAGAAGGTAAAGGAGGCCCACATAGTGAATAATATTTAAAAAAAATAATGAATTCCTTTGCGATTGCTTATTATGGGAACACGAAGAAGAACTGATGGAAAATAGAAGGGTGGTTGGTAAGTTCTGCATGGATCGTTCATTTTATAAGGGTGGTTGATTTTGGTCCTGGGATGCTGCAGGTAACAGGTAATAGCTGTAATTCAAAAGAATTTACAATTTCCTAATTTTATTGTAGCTTGCCATAACAATAATAATAATAATAATAAAAGTTGCCCATGTTAAGAAAAAAATCTTATAGTGGATTATTTTTACCATCTGTTAGTTGAGTTGCTTGTGCCTATCTTCCTAAATGGTGACGTTTTTCGTCGTTTACAAATTCTTTTAATATTTCTGGTAGTGATTCAGCTTTCCTGGATGGAGCGTTGTTTTTCTTAGGAACTGACTATGCACTTTTTACACTTGACTCATGAGATAGTGGTGTGTGAGACTTCCACTAATTTACCTGGGTTCATTTTCGGATTCTTCTTCGTGACGCTCATGTTCCATCTGTTTTTTGTAAATATTAGCATATGCTAATAGAAATGACATTGCATCCCATGTCTTCCTTGGTTCGACAACCTGGTCACTTTTTCGTTTGATAGTTTTCTTGTGGCTATCTGAAAACTGTTTCTTAGTGTTTTCCATATGTAGTTGTAAACTTCGTCTTAGAAAGAAAATAAATATTATAAACTTCTTTATAATTTCCTAGTTCTTTTTCTTCAATTTTTTTGGCAACAGGAGCAGATTTCAACTTTAGGTTACGACACTCTTCTGTAAACACAGATTATAAGTGACACTAGTAACTTTATTTTGGAGATTCTGGCAGTTATTGTTGCTACAGCCAGAAAAGGAGCTACTTTAAAATTGTGCAAATAGTTTGAAAGCATTTATAATTGCGTAGCTGCAATAGATGGGAAACATGTGTCTATACAAGCACCTGTCACAATTGGATCTTTGTATTTTAATTACAAGAAAACTGTTTATTAGCTGTGGCAAATGCAGGTTTGTTGCTGTGGATATTGAACCTAGGGTAATAACAGTGACGGTGGAATATTTAACGATTCTAACATGAGAAAGGCTATTATAAATATAACTTTTGGAATACCCGAACATGGGCGTGTCACAGAAAATGGCAAACATTTACAACAGCGTTTCCCAAACTTTTAGGTTTCGTGGTTTCCTGCCATCTATCTAGCAAGATGGAATCTCGTACTTTCCCGAGCTCTGTAAAATGTACCAGAAATTGTGACAGTGGTGAAAAAAGTATAAAATCGTGATGCATATTCAGGTAGGTTAGTTTAATAAAAAGTGTAGCAGTGACTAGACGCGTAATATTTTGTTTGTGTTCTGTTGCACCTAAGTGATTCAAAATTTGTACAAATATCCTTCAAGTGTGAAAAAATATTGAATCGGGTCTAAACGTAATTTTGAGCGTGCAAGTATATCTGCGTCTGCAGATAAAGAAGCTGCCAACACTCCCAAAGCACAAACTAGAAAATATTGTGAGGAGTATTTGAATTTTGGTTTTATAAATACAGTCGTTAATGGTGAAGAACGACCACAGCGTGTAATATGTTAAAATATTTTGAAAGCTGTCAGTACGAAACCAAATAAACCAAAGATGCATTTACGAACTAAGCATAAAGATCATGAAAATAAATCTTTGTGAAGAAATTGAAGGAGCTTAGTATCCGAAATTAGCCTCTAATACAGTTTTGCCGTTGCCTCAAGAAACTCTGCTTGTATCTTATACAATTGTACACCGCATAGCCAAGTGCAACAAACCTCAGACTATTGCGGAAAATCTTATTCTGCCGCCTGACGTTAATATGGTTGCAACAATGCTTGGAGATAGTTATGCTAAAAAGATACAGAAAATACCTGTGTCAAATAATTTGATGATATGTCAGGGCATCTGCAAGAGTTTTTTTTTTGAAACACAAAAAATAATTTTCGATTCAGCTAGACGAGGGAACGGATAATATCAAAGATGCACATTTGATAACATACTTTCGTTAGTCCGATAATGCATCTATAAGCGAGGACTTACTTTTCTGCAAAGAAATTCAGAAAAGAACTACAGGTGCTGTTTTATTTCAAATGTCTAATAATTATATAGTAAACTCTAGCTTGGAATGGAAAAATTGTATTGGTGTTTGTTTCTGTGGGGCACCGACGATGGCAGGAAAATATGATGGTCTGCAAGCACGCAAAAGGAATCCAAATGGCACTTGGCTCCATGGTATGGTACACAGTGAATCACTGGCTTCGAAGGAAATCAACTCAGGACTTCCTTTGGTGTGATCCGTTATAATTTCTGATGTAAATTATATAAAAACAAGGTCTTAAAGGGCAAGACTATTTTCTTCATTGTGTGATGATATGAGTTCTGACCTTTCAGCACTATTGTTTTATTGCGAATCTCGGTGGTTATAACGTGGAAAAGTTATACAACGGGTTTCGGAGCTTACGCATGAAATATATGCGTTTTGAAAGAAGAAAATCGCAAAATTGCCTAGAATTTTGTTGACGAACTGTTGATAATGCAGAAGGTTATTTGATAGACATTTCTGAAAAATTAAATAGTTTAAATACCCAGTTGCGAGTAAATAATACTCATATATTAGAACTCTCAGATAAAATTAACGGCTTTTCGTGGAAATTGGTGCTTTGGTCTAACAACACAAACAGTGAAGACACAGAAATATTTATTAATTTAAAAACATTTATTAACAATAACAAAACAACCCGTAAATGTCATTTAAAAATATTATTTAAAACTTTTAAAGGTTGCTTCTTTGAAAATGATAGTCTTTTAGCCAAATGCGAGTGAATAACAAACCCATTTGAAGTTACACCTATAGATTTATCGTTGGAAGAAGAGGAACAATTCATTGATTTAACATCAAGTACAGAAAAGAAGAGAGTTTTGGATGAACTCGCAAGAGGAATTTCTAGCTTTATTCAAGCGAGTTATGGGGTAGGTGCAGTGCCTTGGCAGGAAAAAACAATTGTAAAAATGTTATTATATTTATTGTGAATAAAACCACTATACTCATCCATTTCGAGTATTAACCTAACCTATAAACACTGCTCCAAGAAATTAACGCACCAATTATTAATGTTGCGATAAAAGAAAAGTACTGTGCTATCTACTTCAACCAAATGCATGGAATGAATATCTGATACAAACCTGATAGACACATGTTATTCTTGGTCTGTTTCTACATCTTGAAATTTGTTAAAAATAATTAATTAATATTTACATGCACATTTACAATTTACTTACAGTTTCGTTTTACTTTAAAAACGTATCAAATCGTGGAGCTGTCATCAAACAATTGCTTGTACGATCAGTCTTATTTAAAATGCAACGTATCTCAAGAAATCTAAGTCGTCATGAGTGTGTCACAGCCCTTACTTTGTCCGAAGGAGATTATTCTTTCCGCGCTATCGCTGACAGGCTTGGAGTGAACCATACCACTATTTCTCGGATCATCCAGCGTTTCAGAGAAACTAACGAACATGATAGACGACCAGGGCAAGGGCGACCACATACTACTACCGCTGTAGAAGATCGTTTTCTTCGAATGCGTGCACTAAGAGAGCGCCTTATCACCACAAGAGCCCCCTAAAGACAAATTTTAGCAGTAAATAATGTGCAGGTTAGCATTGAAACCGTTCGCCAACGTCTTCTGGAAGGAAATCTGAGAGGTAGATTACCAGCTATAGTTGACTGCAGACATAGATCGGATTTTGCTAGAAACCACTTGAATTGGGAAATTGAAGATTGGAGACGCATTTTGTTCACAGACGAGTCCACATTTTGTTTGGAGAGTTGTGATAGGCGCGTTCGAGTTTTTAGACGTCCAAATGAACGATATGCGCAATGCAATTTTACTCCCAGGACTGCATTTGGTGGTGGCTTAATAATGGTATGGGGAGACATATCTTTCACGGCCCGCACAGGCCTACACATCTTCCCCAACGGCACTTTAAACAGTCACAGGTACATTACGAATATCTTAGAACAATATGTTGTGCCATATGCCCCATACATCGGAGACAACTTTCAATTGCTGCACGACAACACACGGCCCCACACAGCCAGAATTGTGCAAGAATACCTAGACGACTTTGGTATTCCTCTTATGCAATGGCCAGCCAGATTGAGCGCCTCTGGAACATTCTCGGAAGACAACTACGATCCCTTCAACCACCCCTTGCGACTCTTAACGACCTACAGAATTCATTAGTGGAAATGTGGGATAATCTTGACCAAGAGCAGTTAAGTGTGTTAATTTCAAGCATGCACCGTTGTTGTGAAGTTGTTATAACAAGTCGAGGCGGAAGCACAGCCTACTGAACCTGTAAACTTACAATTTTTCAGTTTTCGAATTTTGATTTTTTAAATTTTTGCGTTGATTATGAATATGGTTTACTTAATTTTTAACATTATCTATGATTAAACGTACTTCATTACATGCAATTTTGTAAACAATATTGTTAGTTGTGGTGCGTTAATTTCTTGGAGCAGTGTAGTTCTGGTGGCCAAATGATGCAAGTCGCTGCATGCATTTCACATCTTGTGATTCGCACTTGCCCATCAACGAGTAGGGCAGCGCATTGATAGACAGCAAATGAGTATTGAGCCAATGCTTACGAAGCAAATAAAGTTTTGCTGCGTCATGGTCGTGGTCTTAGGTGAGAAGAGTGTCATCTAATAACCAATAATTATTACAAGCAGCATTTTACTGCAAAGCGGCGCTGTTTTGTGCTGCTCTAATGCAGGCCACACATCAAAGAAACATGAAACGTTAAACATGGAACATGTTGCATAAAATATCACCATTTAGCTAAAACTCCGTTAGCTTTAAAAAAACGACTTGTTAGGTAAGCAATCTATATATGCCATATTTTAAGCACATTTATTAAATTGACTTGTGAACCAAGACTGAAAGAATTTACTCAGATTATTATTTTTTTCTTTACATGGTAATTTTGAAAAATTCAGTTTACATTTACCAAAACACAATGTTGGAAAACGTCAATAGCGTTATTAAAAATAAAATTATGCGAAGCCTCCGGCACTTCAAAATACGTAAACTGAATATATAGCGTATTCTTGTTATATATACTTGTGTAAAGTTGTTGAACGGGGAATCGAAAGTGTAGCTATCTAATAAAGGAGGTTTCCTGCTATTTTGGTAAAGTTAATGATGTGGTTTCTCCAGGATGTATGTATAACAAGTTCTGGTGTAAGTGTGGTTGTTTCTGCTTACAACCATTTGAAACTACTTGAGTATAGTCTTATGTCATACTAATTTTGTCACAGTATCCTTCGTTTGCTCGTTTGTCACAGCAACCTCTCTCTAGGGGGGTTTTGTTCTGTGAATAATGGTGTTTCGTAGTTCTGGCCTGTAAAGTTTAATATTTCCAACAAAACAATGACGCCGACAATGATAATTATTAGGAATAATAACGAGAACAGCTCCTTTGTTAAAATTTTTTAGGCAAAAATGGACTTAATCAGCTTACATGTAGCAGCGGTGGTAGGTAGCCTCGGAAGATCTCCATGTATTTCGCTTAGACATAATGGGGCCCGTAGCATGTGTACGCCTGAAGCTCCGGGGATTCGGCTAAGCCGCAACTCTCGAACCTCGATCAGACAATGGAATTGTTTTTCAATTGATGCTCGGCACATTTCCGAACCTCTCACAGTTTCACGCAGATTTGAAAGGATGACTGCGAAACAATGCTCGCTGGATTTACCTGAAATCCGCGCGCGCTTTTATTCAAAAGATTGCACTTTAAACTTGTTATACTTGTAGTGAGGAAATAACTTTGTAGGATTGGGAAATAAAACGGTAAAAATGGAATCTCCGAACGGAGACGACGGGAGGAGCAACACAAAATTGCAATTTTACTCGAGAATGTTATTCGGGAAACAAAGAACGCGACTTTTATATCAACGCAGACATGATCTTTCCCTTATTACATTCGTCCCGTCTGTCCGATGCGACAATATGTTCCAAATTGTTTTATTTTCCGACAAAATTGCAAAAGAAAGTTTTGCGGGAGACCAAGTGGAAAATTGGATTCAACTTTTTGTGTGCAGGGCGAGTAAATTCGGGTTTGTCGAGTTTGATCGAGCTCTGGCATATTGCTTCTGCAATTTAGAGATTGTTTATTTTCGTGGTCTTTTTTGATTCTCTCATATTAGATATCGTCCCTTTTATAGACAGTTTCATTCATGTTGGACCTTTCATTCGATATTAAAACGGCTTCGCTACATCTTATTATGTTAGGAGAAATTGTTTTTGGCCCGTTATTTAAGCCATGAGGAAACTTTTCCCAGGAATCTATTACTTTCCCGACTTTTATTAAACCGTTAAATTTATTTACTTCCGCCTGTAAAATGTGATTCGCTTCTTGTTAATCCAATTTGCAGTACTAAACCCGTCAAGTTTGAAAAAATGGAACACACTTATCATTTTATTAAATTTGCTACTCTGACAAACCGAAACCGACGCTAATAAACGCACAAAGTTGGCTCTCCTCACCAAACAAGCTATGAATCTTACTCACAAAGTAGTTTATAACAAAACAATTTTGTAGCGCGTTCATCTATAATAAACTAATTTTCTTGTTCGGGAAACGCTTTTCTAACTCAAATATTTACACAACTACATAGTTTAAAAATAATTCTTCTCCATTGTTATAAGGCTTATCCTCTAGCTCCATTCGGTCTAAATATGTAGCAGAGGAAACATTTACAAAATGTTAGCGGTTCTATCTCAACAGCGCTCTATTTGCTTATCTGCAAATAGTTTTTTAATATCCATGTATGCAAACTTATCGACATGTTTTCGATACCGATATCCAGATACATTGATTATTGATGTATTCATATCAAAAAACAATTAACAAAAAAGTTGGAAGATGAAGATATAAAAAAAAGAATGGTGCAACATAAAATGATGTATTGAAGCAGCCGCGGACAAAGTAATAGGGCAACAAACCATAGAAAAAATGAATGAATGGTTTGACGAATAATGTAAGGAAATAATACAAGAAAATAAGGCGGCTAGACTAAAGTGGCTAAGAACAGGAAATGAATTAGAACACAGAATATACCAAGAAAAGAAAGGACAGCCCGAAACTAATAAAAACAAAGAAGACAAGATAGCTTGAGAAAGTAATGGACACAATTGAAAAGGATAATAAAAATAACACCAAAGTGTATAGATATATTAACAAACAAAACAGGAAAAGAAATACAGCGAACATAAGTAGCATAGAGCGGAGAAATCATTTCAAAGGATCATTAACAGAAAGTAATATGATGACAGGAGGAACAAGAGGGAAATGCAGAGAACAACACAGAAGCGGAACAACCGGACATTCCCACGGAAGAGGAATTCATTGAAGTAATAGCACAGATTAAGATGAATAAAGCAGGAGGAAAGGATAACATAGTCAACGAATTGATAAAACACGGAGGAGAATCTCTAAGACAAAGAATATTTAAGCTACTAATTCACTTCTGGGAAAAGAAAATGATGCCTAGTGAGCAGGAAGAGGGAATAATAATAACAATATATAAGAAGGCAGACCCAAAAGCATGAGTAAACTACTTAATGTCACATATAAGATACTTACCACGATAATAAACAAAAAATTAATGAAGCACACGGAGACGCAAATAGGAGATTACCAATACGGCTTTAGAAGAGGTAGATCGACCATAGATGCTGTACATATGGTGAGCCAAATAACCGAAAAGTCCCATGAACATGGAACTAGACTGAAAATTGTGTATATGTATAGCCTTCAAACAAACATTTGATAGCCTGAAGCGGGAACAGGTAATAAAAGCCACGAAGAACATGGAAGTATTAGGAAAACTTGTAAGACTGATAGAAATTACGATGAGACACTTAAAAGCAGCAGTCATGACAGATGAAGGAGAAACTGAAGATTTCGAAATTAATCTAGGCGTAAGACAGAGAGAATTTTGAATTTAATATAATTTTCTTTAGGATTTATGAGGTTATTAAAATTTAATAATAAACTAGGGCTAACAACATTATTTAACCTAGCATTGGATGCAACAGTGAAAGAGTGCGATTTTAAGGCAACAATTAGCAATAAAGCGACGTGGTAGTAGACAATTTTAAATATCTAGGAATAATAATTAACAGCAAAAATTACAGAAACATAGAGCGGGACACAAATCTATTGCGACTACAAAAATATTATGAAAAGTAAAAGCATAAGTATAAATACAAAAATGAGAGTATATAGAGCAGCAAGTAGACCGGTAGTGACCTATGGCGCAGAGACGATGAACTTAACAAGCTTAGAACAGGAGAAACTAAGAATATTTGAAACAAAGATCATAAGAAGAATATATGGACCAAAGAAAGTTGCAGAGGGCGAATACAGAAGATTAATGAACTTTGAAATAATAAATATTCTAAAAGGAGAAGATATAGTAAAGATCATAAAAGTGCAAAGACTCCGCTGGTACGACCACATAAGAAGAATGGGAAACAACGGAGATGTCATGAAAATCACAATGTGGAGACCGGCTACCAACAGAGGAAGAGGAAGACCCAAAAGCAGGTGGGAAGATCAAGTAGTGAAAGATGTAAAGAAACTGGAGATACATGCATGGAGGGGAAAGATACAGGACCGAAATGCGTGGAAGAAAATAACGGAAGAAGCAAGGACAAATAACAGAATGGAATAAGTCAAGAAAGGAAGGACGTGGAGTAACTCACCACAGGAAATGAGTTGCAAGAGCTCAAAGGAAGAGCGGCTACAATTCCTAAAGGAATGTACAGCCATGTATATATTGGTATGTGAACTCCCTTAATAATTGTAATAATAATTATAAATTTATAACTAAAATTCCACGTTGGTAGCGCCCATAGATATAAGTTGTAGATAATTATTAATAAAAATAAAATTATTATATTATTTGCCAATTAATAAAAATTAAAATTAATTTT
>JABXWE010018261.1:0-11397 GCA_014611495.1 Limonius californicus | reverse complement strand
CAGTTCTTATCTCCTCAAAATGGGGATGTTTGAATGCTTATTACCATTACCTATCTTAAGACGTATTTGGGTTTTTCTGCTAAAAGTAAACCCTAAAATTTAAATGTCCAAAAATGTCCTAAATTTTAAATTGAAGAAATGTTTTAATAAAATTCGAAAACTACATAAAATAAATTATAACTCTTGAATGTATCTAGGATCTTTTATTGTTTAATGAAAAAGATACCGCTTAATAGGATCTAGATACAGATACAAGATACAATTTTATAAACGTATCTAGATACAGATACTAGATACTTGAATAGTATCTAGATCCAGTATCTAGATACAGGTATCTAGATACTACCCAACACTGCTTGTGAGTAATATTTGGATATAGATGTGAAGACTATTTTAATATGATTTTGATAATCATTGATTGTAATATTATTAATTTAAGGTGATTTATGTTTAAAATAAATAAGCATTTGGTTAAAAAAATAATTGATAGGCCGTGTGAGGTGCTAAAACATTTCTTTTTAAATAAGGAATATGGCTTTAATTTCAGTTTTGATGTAAATGATATTTTCAGAAAGTTATTTAAATATTTAAAATTTGGTTAATTTGTGTTAATTTCATTCTGCTTCCCCATCAGTTAAAGAAGTCACATGTTATTTGTAAAATGTACTTATTTTTGTTTACATTATGATGTTGCCATGGTCACTTGTTAAAAAGAAGAGAAAATACAACGGGGACTTGCTATGAAAATCTCAGCGTGAACAGACGCTCGTCTGGCGAGTCAATTAAAATTGTAATTTTGTGTGTTTATTATATCCTGTTTGAATAATAAATAAAACTATGTTATTAAGTGTTACGGTTCAAAACGGCGTTATTTGTTACTTAGCTGTGTATAAAATAGATAAAAGTCGGTAAATTAGCCTAAAATCAAAAATTTGGGGCGGAGTATCAAAGTAGCCTCAGTAGACTTCAGTTGTTTTTCGACATATTTTGTTTTTATCTGCATTTGACGTTAAAAACGTAAGGTTAGGAATCATCTACAAGTTGGACAAAAGTTTTATACCTGTTAATTATTTGGGAGATATTCGCATCATATTCTGGAACTGTATTGGAATAGCAAACGAATTTAATTTAAAATAAATTAAAACAAATAAACAACACCGAATTAACAACAACTTGAACAGTGATGCAAGTTTGGGGTTAACAATTTAAAAAGAAAATATAAAGGTGCAACGTATTTATGAGTTTATTGGTATATTTGAAGATCTGAAGTAATAAACAGTAAATAATATTTCAGTTATATACTTTGTGAAACGATTTTACGAATACGAAGATACTCAGTCCAAAGTTTTTCTGCGAGGAACTTAGAAAAGGGCAACATGTGATGAACTTTCGTTTGGAAGTTCAAGATCAACAGGACTCAAGAGTTCCATTCTAATTTCACTAGTGAATTTTACCAGCACCTGAAAAACATAAGCAAGTGCTTTTATGTAAAGAGATGGGTCCGTTCGAAAATGCTTTGTTAAATTAGACCTTACTATTTATTTCATGTAACTTTGTCATTTAATTGTTAAAGTTGTTGAACGTTTTATAAGGAAAAACTTAGATAATTCGATAACATTTAATTCACTTCTATGTTACATCCATATTTTATAAGTTCATGTTTACTACCTTGGGTCCTTCGCCTTGTTCAGTTAACGAGCGCGAGAATTTGAAGATTATACAGCAGTTACCAAAATTTATATTGTACATCCCGAAATAAGAGTTATTTTAAAGTTTATGTTCGAAGTGTGTCCCAGAGCAACGCTACTTGTGGTATTGTGCACATTTCCAAATTACTTTTCCACTTGAATTACCTAATAATTTTTCCTTTTATATGAACGTGTCCGTTATGTACCAATAACTGGCGGCCTTTCTCACTCTCGATATACTGTAGCACCATTGTTACGATTGGATACTTGCAAAGCAAATGAATTTGTAACTGGGAAAGGTTAGCTTTTATATGAAGAAGAAAACGATTATCTGTGCTCATCATGCCAAGGAATTTTCTACTTTCTGCAATAGAAGCATATCAAGATAAAACGATTAGCACATTCTCCAAGCCTATTAGGGGTCCTCATTGTGGAATGTGTAATACTAATTACATGTAATATAGACACTTTCTCCCTAATGACCGGAACTTAACTGTAGTGTAGTTAAATGCAAGAAAAATATCAAAGCATTTATGTTGTTTTCTAAAATATTTAACGAAATTATCACACGCGAGGAATTGTCACACGCGAGGAATTGTAGCACGCGCGGAATTGTCCCGCTCGGAATCGTACGCGACGGATTGTCGCGCGCTAAATTGTCGGCGCGGAATTGTCGGGATACCTGACTCGGTGCATCAACAAAAACTCTTCCCAGCCTTCTCTCAAAGTCCAATTGAACTCCAGAACACAAATGTGCTAAGATACATAAATAAGTACGACGGGGAGATGTCAAATCGCGTACATTATTTACAACGTTCGTAAAGTATATGTATGTTCAAAACACTAGACTGGTAACATTGTGTAATTAATATCAATGCAGATATGTCAAACCATCTGCGCTTTACTACTAATTACAGATCAAATAAATGAAGCGAATACAAACCTACAGCAGTTTAAATCAGCCGCCAATGAATTTGGGCTTGCCACCAAACTCTCAAAAACAAAATATATAAAAAAAACTTTGTGCTTGGCCACAATATTTTGGCAGGCGATATGAAAACCGAACAAATGAGTTAGGTAATCAAATTCATAAAATGCAAAAAAAATCTGACCTGGGCGGTTTACGAAAACGTAAAGAACATCTTCAAGTTAGATATCCCTATATGTTTAAAAGAAGAGATATAACCAACGAATGCTGCCAGTTCTAACGTATGGCGCCGAAACACTAACTAAAATTAATATTAAGGAAATCGATCGGAAAAACGATCAATGCTGGGGATCTCACTAAGAGATAGAATACCTAACGCCATCATTAGATGACGACTACAAGTAATTGACGCAGTTTGGAATTGAACCGAACATGACAAGACTAAGGGATGGTAGATGGATAAGACGCATGTGTAGTTGAGTGGAGACCCAAACGAGATGCATATAGAAGTACAGATAGACCAGCAGCAAGATGGACCAATGATATTGAAAGAATCTCATAAAATTGAATCCAGACCGCAAGCCGAACGATTTAAGAGAAGCCTATGTCCAGCAGTGAATGATTTAGGCTAGAGAAGAAGAACAAAAAAATAGAAATTCTGGTACCGAAAAGAAAACTTCAAATATGTACATTTTTACATGTCAATTGTTGATTAATATTTCACTCAAACCTAAATCTCCTAATTTCTACAATTTGCCAATTTATGAATGAATAGCGACAAATTTTGGTCACTATGACCAAAGAACAGAGAACCAAATTGACCAAATCTGCATAAGTAGTAAGTGGAGAAAAGCCCTTATGGATGTCCGCAGTAAAAGAGGTGCTGACGCAGGTATATTCCATCACCTTCTAATAGCGAAAATACGTTTCAAATTCACAAAGCGTATAGAAAATGGTATAAATATTAGAACCAGAAGGTACGACGTAGAAAAGGCAGGAAATACAGAAACCAGAAGCAAGTTTATAGAGAGAGTGAGGCGAAAAGCAGAAGAGATAGATTACAATACGACAATAGAAGAGATATGGCAGAAATGCAAAAGTGCATTTAAAGAGGCAGGTGAGGAAACACTAAGTATCAAAAGACAAAGCCGTGCAGAATGGATTAGCCATGACACGTGGGATAAAATAAAGGAAAGAAAGAGATGTAAAGAGCGCAGGCTCTAAGAGAGTGATGAAGAAACTAAAGCACATATGCAAAACTGGCGTACACTAGAAAGGGTAAAGAAGTAAAGAAGAGTATTAAAAGAAATAAGCAGACATACATGGAAGAATTAGCATAGAAAGCACAAGTAGCAGCCTACAAAGGAAACAGTAAAGAACTGTATAAAACAATAAGGAAACTGGCAGGGAAGAGATAAAGGGTAATAAATGCACCAATTAAGAGCAAAGATGATGAAATCTTAAGCACTGTAGAATAACAGCTAAAGAGCGGGAGAGAACACCTTCAAGAAGTTATGAACATGGAGGGTGATGCCATATAGTTACCGCAAGAGATTGTAAGTCCTGAAATGCAAGTAGACACAGACCCCCAACTAATGAGGAGCTAATGGAAGCGATCCAGCTTATGAAGAATGGAAAATCACCCCGAAGCGATCAGTTAACATAAGACTTACTGAAGATTGATATAGTATCTACTGCTGAATTAATTATGGAAGGCAGCTCCATAGAAGTGGTGTGTGAATTTATGTATTTAGGTAGCATAGTGTCGTGCGAAGGAAGGTTGTTACCAGATGTAAAACAGAGAAAAAACAAAGCCAGAGGGGCATATTCGGGAATGGGAAGTGTACGGCGGGCAAACAATATTAGTGTGTTAACAAAAGTGAAAATGTTCAATGCAACGGTCAAATTAGCACTATTGTACGGGTCAGAAACATGGTGCATCACCAGTACAATTAAAATGAAGCTACAGTCACTCGCCAACAGGTGCTTGAGGCACATTCTACAGATCTGGTGGCCAGGAACAATTTCAAGCATATAGTTATGGAGAATAACAGGACAACAGGCTATAAACATGGAAATAAAAAAGAGAAAACATGGCTGGCTGCGACACACATTAAGAAAATCCCGAGAAGAACCATGCCGGGCAGTGCTGGAATGGAACCCGCAAGGAAAACGAAAGATAGGACGACCGCGAACGACGTGGCGGAGGACTGTGGCAAACAAAAGTAGGAAATCCATCGCACAGCTGAAACCAATCACGGATGACAAGCAACAGTGGAAACAATTCGAAACCACTCTATGTCCCCCCGGAGAATAACGGGAATTATGATTATGTCTATGCCAATAAAATATGCTGCATTTAGCTCTCAATCGCAGGGGATTATCCCGAATTTGAATATTTTGGAATGAAGAAGTTAAGTGGCAGAAAAAGAATAATCCGAAACAATATAATAGTAAATATATCAGGACATTTTAGAATATGATATGAGAATACAACAGCGGAAACGGTGACCGAAATATAAGAAGATCAATCATGACGCTACGGGAAAGACGTCGCTACCACAACCACAAACTTCTTTGAATTACAGAATATAGAAGCAAAGATACTGAGAAATTGGAAATACGCATGTTTAGCGAATGATAACACAAAAAATCCAAAATAAAATCAGGTAGGTACTGTTTTTTTACAATATCTTTTAAATTATTTTGTCTTATTCGGTACACAAAATATCCAAAAACAGTGCTGCTTTTAAAAGTAGACACACCAACCGTTTTCGAGATACTTAATCAAATTTTTTCAAAGTTTTTCAAAAATAAGGAAACAATAATGTAAAATATATTGTAGAAAAAAGTACCTGATTAGCCCACTTGTGACGCCTCTGTTGTACTTATTAAAACTTAACTATCCTCTAACCTGCAACTTTGGTGAATAACATCTGCGCATTAAATTTCAAAATTGATGTAACTATTATTATAATTACAATGCAGAAAAGTGATTGGACAAGTCTCACTTTAGAAGGCCGTATCTTCGTACCCGTACATTTTAATTTATTGGTAAGTTGGGTTAAATCGTCCTATTTTGACCTCAGGAATATATGGTAGCGTTTTATACAGATCTTTTAGAAACACCTTGTATAACAGCGCACACTAAAAAGCAAAAATATTCTAGAACGTATTGCCACTCCGAATTCCTGTGTTTTCTAACTCTTTAAAAGCTTGTTCTAAAAATACCTTTTTCAAGCCGATGACGGTACAATTTGCCATCTATCTCAAAGTTTGGTTTCTGTCCCCCTACTATTATGGACTTGGTTTCTCTATTTCTCGATTTCGGGTTTCCTCTTCCTATCAGTTGTGGAATGGTAAAGATGCTACCTACATCTAATTATCTAGCAGTAAGTTCGTACTCGTTAGTACAGTTTACTACAGTTACACATATACCTCTGTAATTTTGGCATTCATGTTTCGACCTTTTTTATGTATTCCATTTACGTAAGCCATTTTCCAGTCTATGCGAAATAGATCTTGTTCAAACAGACATCTATAAAACATCTTTGGTATTTCTTCTATTAACGCATCCACTCTACATTTGACTAACTATATAGGAATCCCTCATGGACTTGGAGATTCACTACTTTTTGAATTTTTTGAAGCTTCTTTGACTTTTTGTATACTTGTCTGATAAATATTTTCTTCTATTTGTTGTCCTGAAGCAATTTGAAGTATATTTATAAATTATAAATCTTCTGTCTTCATTCAACTTCTTCGGAAAATATCTGTTTCATTTTTCCCGATCTTGTAGATTAGCTTTGTTTAGCATATTTTGTCTTAGAGATTCTGTTTTCGTTCCTCCCATATGCTGATCAACTTACCTACCCTTTTGATCTCATACTTTATTTTTTGCATCTCTGATACCTCTGTTTCTATCTTCACTTTAAAATGCTGTTTTCTATCCTCCGGGCCTTGTGCCAATAACCATTTATGGCAGATTTCTTCCTTTTTTGTGGGTTCTAGACTTTCTGTCCACTATAATACGAATAGATGCAGAAAATTTGGAACAAACTTACAAAGTAACGATCTGTAAATAGGATTTAGATACTTGGATCTTTACGACGATTTTCTTAAACATATTTGGATCTGCATTTAAATCCCTAATTAAAAGATATTTCCTTTTAAATAATAGTCTGCGGGTCGCTTTAAAAGTAAATTTAGAGGAGCTATCGTCAAAATGTAATGGACGATACAACATTAAAAATAAATAGTGATTTCCGCTACCATGCACGCCTTTGCGTTATCATTTCGATCGAGAACAGTACATTTAAAAAGATTTAATTAGTAATTAATAATTACTGTTGGGCACGAAAGAGATAGAAAAGTGTGTATGCAAAACTAATTTCACGAAATTGCTGTTAAAAACTAAAATACTAAACATTAAAGGTGATATGCTAAGAACAATAAAATTATATTTCACTATAAATTTGATGAACTTTAAACTTTACCTCTTCTATTGGGTCTATTACTAAAAAGAGACACCAATAATTATTAAATAGGCAATTAAATATTAAGTAATCTGTCTGAGAGAGGACGTCTTCAATTTTCGTTGTGAAATTGGTTTCGCAAGTTGGGCGTGAAGACGTGTTTTCCTTGACATGACAAGGTATGCATACGCATGTATCTTTTTTCGTCAGCGTGAAGAAGTAACCGAGGTATGTTGTATAAAAAACTCCTAATTAATTATATGTGCGAAATGTTTTATAGTTAATTAAAAATGTTTAAAAGCTAGGGTATCAGGTGCCTGCTTTAGTTTAACTAATATTTCATAATTTACTTTCAGTTACAAATGACAATCCTAAATGAAGTGCTTCAAAAATCAGGATAATATTAATTAAGTAATGTAGTTGGAATATTATAATTTCCAAAAGTTTGATACTGTCGACGTAGATTTTAAACAATAAATTCAAGGTGATCGTGCTACTAACAGATCAACAACCTGTAAGTAAACAAATAAATAGTTATTAGCAGAACATACGTTTCACTGATGTTATTTAATAAAATATAATAAAAGTAAAGGGGTTCTGATCAATACTTTTCACGATATGGATTATTTATTAATCATAATCTTGGAATTATACAGCGTGTTGATAAAGTGCCGCAAAATAGTAAACGTTTTGATATTTAATGTTATTTCGGAAACCATCGACCCATATCAATTTAAAAAAAAAACAAAAACGTTTTCTATGTACTTATCACTGGTGATAAAAATAAATAAATACCACACATACCGATTCTTTTCAAAAAATATATACGTAAGGTTCAGAACTAATTTTTAATAAAAATAATTCCCACCGATAACAAATGCACTCCGTTGGAAAACTCAGAAGAAAATGAGAAAACAGTAGAAGAAGACAAAACCACAATAAAAACCACCAAACCACCCCCTATTTTTGGGACAGGACTACAACTTATACAACCATTAATAGATCTCCTAAACAGCATTGCAAGTAACGAATATACACTCAAAAGGTGAAAATTCAGCCTAACACTTCCGAACATTGCTCGGTCATCACAAAAGCATTAATCGATAAAGGCACTAAATTTCACACATATAGTAAACATATCTAATATTCGTCAAAGAAGAACAAAGCAGGGACTCCCACTTTTTAACATAGAATTAGCCCCTAAGTCAAATAATAAGGAGATCTACAATGTCACGAAATTGTTAAATTCCATCATAAAAATTGAACCTCCACATCCTAAACGCGAACTGCCGCAATGCTCCAAGTGTCAACGCTTTGGACACACTCAAAAATATTGTTACCGGAACCCACGTTGTGTGAAATGCGCTGGAAACCATGCCATACAACAGTGCCTCCGTAAGGAACATACCAACGACGAAAAGTGCGCTAACTGTGGCAAAAACCATCCGGCCAATTACAAGGGCTGCTTCATCTACAAGGAATTCCAAAAGAAAAAGTTTCCCGCACTAAGGGAAAGGCACAACCAAATCCTTCAACCAGGAATCTCATTTGCTCAAAGGGCAAGACAAAAAAATCAAGAAATACAAAATGAAAACAACTCTACACAAACGCATGTATACGCCATCTCAAAGAAGGAGCCAAACAATAACTTTGAAAATATGATTACCATGATGGAGAAGATGGACAAGATGCTTTACCTGCTCACTGCCATTTTTACAAAAATAAAATAATGGCTAACACCACACTTAATATAGCTGTCTGGAATGCCAACCATCTGATCAATCATGGTCGGGAATTCCTTACAAATCATAAAATAGATATCATGCTGATATGAGAAGCCCACATAACAGATAGAAGTTATATAAAAATACCCAAATATGCAATATATTATACCCAACATCCAGAGGGAAGAGCCCGCGAATGGAACAATACTGCTATCTGCAGTATACTGCCCTATAAATCTAGCGATTATAAAAGAAGATTTCCAAAACTTCTTCAATACCCTTGACCATAGATTTACAGCTGGAGGAGACTTCAATGCTAATCACCAACACTGTGACTCCAGACTTGTTACCCCTCGTGGAAGATAACTTTATCAAGCCATGCAATGCAAAAATCTCCAGCAACTTTCAACCGGACAGCCAACATATGGGCCTACATATAGGAATGAAACGCCCGATAAAATAAACTTCTGCATCACAAAAGGAATCTCACGAAACTACCTGGAAATAAAGCCGTGCCTAGACCTCTCTTCAGACCACACCCCACTTCTAGTTACCCTAGATTTCCAAATGTTAGCCAGATTCTAAAGAGACCTGCAACGCAACAAGTAGGCAACCCGAATAAATTTAGAAACAACACAACAAATTTCCCAGAAGCAAAGACAAGCCACCAGCCCTGACAAACAAGAATAGTGACTGAGAGGATTTTCAACGCATACTGGAAAGTACCTAAATATAAATTTTCCACTCAAATCAGAAAATGCTGTAGATACAGCTGTAGAATGCCTTACTAGAGCCATACAGCAAGTTGCATGAAGATCTGCTCCAGTAAAGCACGAACCAGAAGATCTTAACAATTGTCCCTATTATGTTAAGGAAAAGATTGACGAAAAACGGAAGCTAAGGAAGCGCTGGCAGGTTACACGGAATCCTAGAGATAAGACAAACTACAATAGAGCAACCAAACAACTGAAAGAACTACTGAACCAAAACAAAAATCATGGAATCAAGAAATTCCTAGAAACGCTCTCGGCCACAGACTCAACTGATTACTCGGTCTGGAACGCCACGAAAAAGTTAAAGCGCCCACAAGTTACAAATCCACCCATCAGAACTCTAGATAGGAACTGGGCCAGAAATGATGAAGAAAAAGCAAACAGATGTGGGGAACACCTCGGTAATGTCTTTAAACCCTTCCCAATGGAGGTCTTTCCTACAGAAGAGGAGCACATCCACACAATCCTCGAAGCTCCCTATCAAATGGATCTTCCAACCAAGCCATTTAAGATTTTTGAAATCAGATCGGTTATTAAAACCGACCTAAACGCTAAGAAATCCCCGGGATATGACCTGATAACGGAGAGAATACTGAAACAGCTACCATACGAAGGCGTCAAAATGCTTACCGTAATCTTCAATGCCATACTAAGATTGAGTTACTTTCCCTCCCAGTGGAAAGTGGCAGAAATAATCCTTATTCAGAAACCCGGTAAAGATTCCACAGAAGCAGCTTCTTACCGCCCGATTTGTCTCCTGCCTATACTATCGAAGGTATTTGACAAACTGTTCCTGGCCAGGTTGAAACCCATTTTAAAGGAAAGAGGACTAGTCCCGGACCATCAATTTGGATTTCGCTAGAAACACTCTACCATCGAACAAGTGCACAGAGTCGCCAAGAAGATCAAAGCCGACCTGGAGAGCAAGATGTATTGCTCTGCTGCCTTCCTTGACATCTCTCAGGCATTTGACAAGGTCTGGCATGAAGGTCTTATTTATAAGATCAAGAACAATTTACCCCAATCCCTCTGCAAGGTATTGCAGTCCTACCTGAAGGATAGAATCTTCCTAGTGAAACATGGCGATTCTCGCACTTCCCTAGTTCCTATAAAATCTGAAGTACCACAGGGCAGTGTCCTCGGACCCATTTTGTATGTCTTATTCACGGCCGACCTTCCAATAACTAGAAATACGGAGATCGCTATTTTTGCCGATGATACGACCTTAATGGCCTCAAACCAAGATCCAGTCCTTGCTTCTGAATTCCTACAAGAACATCTTGATAAAGTTGAGAAATGGTTGAAATTATGGCGTATCTAAGCCAACAGTACTAAATCGACCCACATAACCTTCTTTCTAAAAAAAGGAACATGCCCTGAGGTGAAGTTAAACGACACCTCTCTCCCATAAAAAGAGGATGTGAAATACCTCGGCCTTCACCTAGACAGGCGCCTAACGTGGTCCAAACACATATGACAAAAACGACTTCAACTAGGTCTGATCTATCGAAAGATGTATTGGTTATTAAGCAAAAAATCTCACCTACGTTTGGAAAATAAACTCCTCCTGTATAAGGTCATAATAAAGCCAGTCTGGACATATGGCATCCAACTATGGGGTTCGGCTAGCGACTCCAACATCCTGAAGATGCAGAGTTTCCAGTCGAAGATGTTGCGAGCTGTTTGTAATGCGCCTTTGTTTGTACCGAACCATGTCATACATCGAGTCCTAGAAATACCCATCATCAAAGAAGAGATCACCATCCAGAATACACGATACCAGAATCGCCTCAGCGACCACCCTAACGC
>JABXWE010018260.1:0-12726 GCA_014611495.1 Limonius californicus | reverse complement strand
CATTGCCTGCTTTCAAAAAACATAACCTCCATCAAGAAAAACTAACATAACCCAACTTAATTAATTGACAAATTTCAATGATACCACGCTTTCCCCCAGATTTCCATAGCCTGTTGGATGGCAAATCAATCGTGAATAGATTATAAAACATTTAGTAGTTTTACTGCTCCTTCATTCATACCAAATTTTAGACAACTTGTTTTAGTGTCGCCAGAATGGGTCTCCCTGTTTCACTCCTCATTCTATTATTTTAATTTTTATCCTTCCATTCTCGTATACACCTTTAAAGTTTCTTCCTTATAGTTCTTATTTTCTTGTTCTTCTGAATCCAATGACATTTGCAATAATTCATCAATCAATCATCTCTGTTTATTATTAATCCCTTGAGTACCATGATGCATAAGGTTGCATCATGCATATTGTAAGTTATATGCCATGAAGCAAAGGTGAGCATCATAATACAAGGTATTTCTCAGCATTGGTATACCACTTTACTAAAATTGAAAATGATAAGTCTCGCCTGCAGGTGGCGGCCTGTTCTATAATACCATTTCGTTGTGGGAGTATAGGCATCTTAAATAGCGTTGCGAGTGTTACAGTACTTTTGAATTTCTGATTTGAACCATAGCTGACATGGCTGTATCTAATTCAGAGGGTAGTGATCTAGGTAATATTGATCCAGATTTTAAGTATGACTCTGCCGATGATGTCTCTGAAGGTTTCTGTACATTTTGAACAATATCATTTCAATTAGATATTTTACACTAGCTTCACAAATGTGACCAGTAGCCAAGGGGTTGAGCTTTCTACGTTATTATAGAGTTTTTAAACCTATTCTCATTTTAATCTAGTGGTGCTTTTTGCTGATTGTTTTTTTTTATTTTTGTATGACATTTTTTAAATTAGTATTTATTGGATATTTCTTCATATATTTGGAATATTTATCGTTTTCTCCTTTTTGTTAGCAATCTGCAGTACAGTGTGGCCTTTACCATTATGTGGTCTATACTGAGCTAAATTATTTAACACCTCCATTTTGACGTTAATTCTTTATTGCTAGTCATTATTATGAAATTGATTTCATTTTTTTGTATGCCATTTGGCGCTAAGCGTGTCCATCATTTTTCCCCATTTATCAAAATTACCACATTATACATTGCAGAATTACTTAAAATTGATAAATTTAGAGGTTTGACACTACCACAGATAGGCAAAATAGGCATAGTGAGGGTGTATAATGGGCCAACTATTGCCTCAATCAATCAATCACAATCTAAAAGGAAAGCAAAAAATAGGACTTCTGCAAGACACTTAATAAAATATTAACTGTTGTTGCAGGTAATGTAAATACATACATAAAACTGAACTCTAATGTTGAAAATTAAAATGTTTGAATACAAATATAAATTAATAAATCTTATCAATTATTACACAAATTGTCTGCCTGTTGCTTTATGAAAATTTAACTGCAATGGTTTCAGTTGCTCAATAATAGTAATTAAATATATATTGTAGACACCAACATATGGCCAAGTTTCTAAATCGTAATTTAGATAAATTATTATTACTATTTGTTCAATCATCAAATATAATTTGTTATGACTACTGTGCCCATTTTACGAGTACAATTTTACAACTTTTACGAGCCCCGTGCTTACTTTTATTGCCTCAGGTGTAAGAGCAGAACACCAAGGGGATTTCTTTTTTCTGTTCCACGCTGTTTCAAAAGCACAAGTCATGTAGATCATATGAACATCCTCTAAAACAGAAACTTTATCTTAAACAAAGTAGTATGTTTATTAATAGAAATTACCTAAAGATAAATTTTCTTCTTTTTCAAATTTTAATGCAGTATTCATTGACTTAATTGCTGTTAACATAGGAGCACTTTTTTCAAATAAACTCTTTTCCAGAAGTGCTTTTGGATTGTGTTTAACTTCATTTTTCCATTTGCTGCATAATTTGTAAAACTGTAAAATAATAGATTTAAACTTCTTGTTGATACATTTCTTAAAACTACTTACTCGTAGAATAGGATCTTTCTTTAATGGTTTTGGGTACCATACATCGCGGACTACTTGTCGCCCAAATAAACCAGCAGCAAAATATCTAGCACTAGCTTTAGTACGTTGGCTTGCAGTATACTTAAACTAAAGTAAGAAATGGCTAATGTTTGGGATTTCAACAAAGCAAATCATTTTCATACAAGCAATAGTATTAAGAAAAGGTTTTTATGGAAATTTTCAAATAATGCAAATAATAATTAAAGCTTACATAATATGTTGTATTACTGTATGTAGATGGAAGAAGACTTGGAAACCGTGCTTGCATCCTTTCAGCCAATTCAAGCATTTCATCCTCACCTTCGTGTGCTAATTTCTTTTCCTCATTTTCTTCTAAACTGGATTTCCACTTTCGCAAAGCATATAGGTCAGAATTGCGTAAACGTTCTAAAAAAAATGTAAATAAAAACTAAAAAATATATATATATAACCTACCTGTAGGTTCCGGGTTATTTTCCAAAATTAAATCTCGAATTTCAAGCAATCGATCGTTCATTTTTCCTATTAAACTTGCACTAGGGTTTCTCGTGCCATGCCTCACCAACATCCATATTTTTTGAGGCTTGCAACCTGCATTAAAGTTGTTTTTTTTTAGATTTAGACATAATCAAATTGGAAGTTTTACCTTCGAAGTTAAGTTTCCCAGCTTCATTATTTGCAATAATGCGATAAGGTGTTTTGGTACCTAAGTGATATTCAAATTTATCAGACACATTTTTACATTCTTCTGCCGAAAATGCAACCCCAAAAATTACAATATTTAATATTATAGAACTGAAAACGTTCATTTCGAATTCGAGGTTAAGCAATTTGAACTAATTTGGACCGCTAGGACTAACGGTAGTAGTAACGGTATAACGCCCACGCACATTTGACCTAACCTAATTAAGCGAGCTCATAGGCGGAGTTGTTACGCGTTTTCAAAAGGATTGAACGTTTTTATTTAACTGTTTCACAATTTATTATTTTCTTTTTATTGATATTTTTCGACTTAGTTTCTCTATAAGCATATAGCTATCAATAATTTTTTCATGGGAAAGATTTCTCAGTGACTAGAATCCGAATGGTTGTACGGTTTAGGGCAATTGTGCGACTGCAGTCAGCGGCGTAATATATACAGATTTTTCAAATAGTGCATTTAAATGTTTTATAATTTATGTCAAGTACATTCTTATATTTTATAATTTTCATACAGAAGACACATTTGATGTTTTTACAAAAACCTCTTGTTTAGAACAGTACCTCACTAATAATTTTAATAAAAATGTTTTTATGAATGTAAGTATTTGCAATACATGATAACTGGCGACGCATTAGCGTAGTGTTGCCAACCTGGCCAGTTTTTCGGTAGATTCACAGATATTAAAAAATTTACTACTGCCGAACAAAATATATTTCACAAAGTGTATTAATTTCAGTGAAAGTTGATTTCATTTTTACTGCTTCATTTAAGAATATGTGGTTTATGGAATATTTGACTGATATTTAAAAACAGCTTGAACGTGCTCTTTGCCGTATACCGGAAACATGCCATCGATGTTTAGACAGCGTTGCCATACATGTGTGTTAAATGTTTATATATAGCGTTTATCAATAATAGTTGGTAATTTACGGTATATTTTAATAATAATACTAATAATAGACTCAATTCCAACAGGATTTATTTACTTTTTGTGCTTTACACGTATGTCGACATTTTACATGTCATTTTCAGAAGGATTTAATATTGTAAACATTTGTAGCTAGGGCAACAGCACACTGGATCTTGATTTCGAAGTTATGTCTGTTATAGTATACTATTTAAAATCAAGCGCATTTAGGGACGTCTGGCATCCCTCATAATAAGTGAAGTATAAGGGAATCCCGCACTCAATAGACATCCTGTAGAGTCCAAACGTATAATGCATATTGTGATCTTGAGTAAAACAGGCTGTGCTATTGTCAATTCAGAGTTAAGTGGTTTTAGATAAAAGGAAGAATTTGTATTGGAGACCCTTCATGAACCAATGTTGGAGGCGCTACTGTAGCAACATAATACAGAGCAGGGGATTCCCTCGCAAAATCCAAGAAACGACAGGAAACAACCTTATCACAGTCCTCAATGACTCATTGTTTAGTTATATAAAATGTGGAGCTCGTATGATTATTTTAATGTATCGACAGATTGCGCAATGCTTTTAAAGCACCAGTCGTTAATGTATTTGTGAGTGTTTGTTGTTACAAACTGGATGTACTACACCCAGCATAAAAAATAGTACAATTAACGATATACATAAGCCAAGTGATGTTACCTCTAAAAGTGATTTAAGGTTTCTTTTTATTCTTTTATCTTAGTCATATGATGGAAACCTATTTGTATTATAGGTTACATGTAAAATATTTGTGCATTTCCAAACCAAAGTGTTATGGTGCGTTTAGTTTTGTAAATAATCATTTTTATTGCTTACACTATGGAAGATACACAACCTGCTGAAACTGTAAAAGCCTTAGATGAATTATCAGAGGGGAGGCAAGATGCAGCGAATGAGCAAGAATCCATTCAGAATGATACAGAAACTCAAATGCTGCATTCAACCGAACTGAGTAACCTTCACATAACGCTTCCAATAAAATCTTTTCATGATTTTGTAACTCAGGCCTCAGTTGCACTTCAGCAACAGCAGGAATTGGACGAAAAGGTGATTATATGTTATGCTATTTTGAAATATGAATTAAATACAATATTAAACATTTTTTCAAGTTTTAATTTGGAACTACATTGAATTGCATAGAATGATAGTTAAACTAACTATTTCATTAAAAATTTAGAAACAAGTAATATGATAATAGTTGTTGTTGCACGTGGAAGCTACTTAATAGCTGATTCAGAAAATTTGCATTTCCATAACTTGGTAAAGTTTACAGAATCCACAATTGTCAGAAAATAGAACTGAACCAAAGCGCAAGGCCAAAGCCAATGTGAAGCAAAAAAATTCCAAACAGCTGAAGTTTCCTCCATACATCACTCAAAAAGAAGCCGAGGATGGGTTAAAAACAGGGGACCTAATTAAAGGGATCATTAGAATTAATCCCAAAAACAATCGTAGAGCATATGTCAGTAATGCAGATCCCCTACAAGAAGATTATTTATTGGAACCTGCTGAAGACAGAAACAGAGCTTTAGAAGGGGATATTGTTGTTATTAAACTTAAACCTAAAAGCGAATGGTTAAAAAATAAGAAGAAAGCTATTGTTGTATACATAATGGAAAGAGTAGGTATTGGTAGTAGGTACAGTATGCAATTGTATATAGGGTGTTCAACAGGAGATGCATACCATTAGTTAAAACCACCGTACTTTAATTTGACTTGAAATTTTATTATTACTGGATGTTTCACAAATTTCTGTCTGCTCCAGCGTTCTTGCAATATTTCAAAATTAATATAACATTTTTTTATTTTTTAGATTCACACAAGAATTACAGTTGGAACTTTACATGCGTTTCCAGACAACAACAACCAGTTTGGAATGTTAATTCCCCTTGATTATCGTATACCCAAAATACGTGTTTCAGTTACTGACTGCCCCCCTGGCTTCCAAAAGCATCCAAAAAAATTTAAAAGAATTTTATTCAAAACAAAAATAACCACCTGGAATGACGCCAGATATGCAGTTGGAAAGATTGTTGAAGAAATAGGGAAAGCTGGAGACTTGGAGGTGGAAACAACTGCTTTAATAATAGAAAGCGATTTAGATGTTACTCCGGTTTCAAATGAATTATTGGATCTACCACTTCTTGATACAATTCCTCCATTAGAATTACAAAATCGAGAAGATTTAAGAAAGTTGTGTGTTTTTACAATTGATCCTGATACTGCACATGACTTGGATGATGCAGTGTCATGTGAAGAACTATATAATGGAAATTTCGAAATAGGTGTTCATATTTCAGATGTTACACACTACTTAGGAGAAGGCACACCTGTTGATAAGTGTGCCTTGAAAAAGGCAGCCACAACATACTTAGCTAATAAAGCTTTTCATATGCTCCCGCAACAGCTTTGCACACATTGTTCGCTGCTGCCAGGAGCAGATAAACTAACGTTTTCTGTGATTTGGGAAATGACCAAAACTGGAAAGTTAGTTAGGCATCGATTTGTTCGCGCTGTAATAAATTCTTGTGTCCAACTCAGCTATGAACACGCCCAAACTATGATTGAAAAACCAAATTATGTGGTTAAGGAAGGTGAATTTCCCAAAATTTTTGGGGGTTTTACGTACAGAGACCTAACTAGAAGTATTAATTATCTGCATAAAATTGCAGCGCATTTGCGAGCTGATCGTTTTAAAAAAGGTGCTTTGCGAATAGATCAAACTAAATTGACCTTCCGTCTAGATGAAAATACAGGAGAACCTATCGGATACACTGCTTTTCAATATAAGGAAGCCCATAAGTTGGTCGAGGAATTTATGCTCCTGGCAAATATTTCAGTTGCTCATAAAATAGCTGAAGCTTTCCCGAATATGGCATTTTTGCGCAGTCACAGCCCACCCAACAAACGTTTGTTGTTGCATTGGCAGAAAACTTTGGCATTATATGGGATTGACATTGACATTGAGAGTTCAAAAGAACTACAATCTAGTATTTGGAAAATTAATACTCAAAACATCTTTGGTGAGTAGTAATATGTATGAAATTTAAATAAAAAATTGTAAAACATTTAGCAAATGGTAAAAGTTTATATTTTCTTTTAACTAAATAAAATTGGTAATATACAGGGCGTCCATTAGTGCGCATTTCTCCAATATTTCCTGTATTATTTAAATACAAAATTTGTTAATGTTAAATTGGCGCATAATATAAATTTTTTTGCATATATACTATGCGGTCGGTTTGGACTGGGCATTTTATATAGAATACCCTTTATAGGGGAACCCTGCTATTTGTACGAAATTTTTTCCAAGAGGCTAATCAAATTGCGATTTGTATGAATGCCAAATTAATTTTTCCCAAAAAGATAATGTAAGTTGGATTAATGTGTTCCAGACCCCCAGATGATTGTTTATTTGATAATGTTTATGTATAAAATCATACATAAAAATTGTAAAACCAATAAATAAAATATAAGAAAATTTATTTATTCTTAAAAATTTCTAAAATGGTCGGCAACATTATCATTGAACAGATAATGATCTTGTTAGCTACTGCAATGGTAGGATGCCATTTTTCCACCAGGTTCTGCGTTTTCTCCCATTAGTAACACAGTTCCTTAATTTCTGTTGTGGAAATGCTCCTCTTACTCGTTTCTTCCTCCTCCTCTGAAGAAAGTTTCTCAATTGACTCATTTTTGCTGCTCCCTGTGTAGTTCTTGGTATTCTTTACAGGTTACAGGTTATTCTTGTAGTCTTCCACCAACTCCTTCACATTCTCATCGTCCACCATCAAACCGATGGACCTCCCCAGGCACACAATATCATGAAGTTTGAAATGACCTGCTGGTCCATAGGTTTGAATAGAGGTGTGGTATTAGGGGGCAAGAACTTCACTAGGTTGAAGCTGTATTCACACACCAAATCTGAAGGGTGAGCAGGATCATTTTTCTTTATTAGAAGGGCCTTAGTGGAAATGGTAAAATGTTCTCCTCTAAGTACTTTTTCACACTGTGAGCAAACACTTCATGAATCCACTCACTGGAGAGCTGTCTTGTTACCCTAGCTTCACTGTTAGCCCTCCACATTACATCGAATTTAGTTTTTATAGATTATTTTTCTTAAACACTTTTGGGTTTTTCTAATGTTAGACAAGCAAAGTATTAATTTTGAGGTCTCCACTAGCATTAGTGCACAACAGGAACGTAAACCTGTCTTAGATGGGCTTATATACTGCCATTAATTTCTCCTCTTTGTGATTTAGGTGCTCTTAGGCATATTCTTCTAAAGTAGTAGAATTTTTTAAGTAGCTAGAAGTCTAAAAGTCTACATGGTTTAGGTTAGAAGCCTGAACAAGCCATTCCATATTCTACCAACAATGTCCGTCAATTTTGGCGCCAAAATGGTAACGTAACCTTCAATGAGGCTACGAAAGTGGTAGGAATAACACTGACTGTGGTTGTACCAAACTGTCGGTCTCATATCGAAATTTAATGTGATTGAAGACATAAATTTGTTACTCGAATTGTCCATAAAACTGATAATTGGCATAACCTTACTTTAAAATTAAAAAATCACAAATTGTGTAAAAAACGGTAAACGTAATATAATTCTACAGCGTATAATGTTGTAATGATTATTTGGGGAAACATTAAATTCGTATGTACATTACAAAGTGTTGCTTTTTCTTTTGGTGACTAACCTTTTTTGGTCAACGAATTTAATTGATTTTGCCATATTATAGAAATCTATACAGTTGATATTTATTTTAAATCTATTCTGAAGTTTCCTGCAGAATACGTGGTCATTTTTATTTTTAAATCACGTTTAATATAATTTGGATCTAAACTAGAAAAATGTTTTGGATTTACAATGGCGGAGGGTAGCGACTTGTGTTCGAGTTTGTAGCCTAACCTAAGTCATCTATGTACTTTCTACTACATCTACTATAGAAGTACCTACAGGCAACCCTCTTGTAACAAACAGGCAACATGTACAATATGGTTTCTCTATAACAAACCTTGCATAAAATGGTGTATTGAGTTATTGTACGGGAAAACCCTAGTGTTGATGAAATCTCAATATTACATTCTTTTTGTGAATTGCCCCATTGACTCGCTCGTCCTTATGCAAACACTTATTGGGATATTTCTGTATGTTGTTTTGTTTTACAGCTTGTAAGAGGTTTAGTGCAGTTATTACTATCTTTTAATTAAAAACAGAATGAAGTTTCTAGCTACGCTGTGTACTGTGTTAGGCAAGAGTTGCTTTTATATATTTTAGGTATTTTACGTTATTTTTCATACAGATATAATTGAAATCCAACTTTAGCTTTTTATAGTACCACCCAGGTAAACTACTTCTTTTACAACTACTCATGACTTCAGTGAATTAACAAAAACGGCTAGCTGATAAGGACAACTTAACATCTTCCATAGGTGTATTCACTTAATTTGAAATGATTCACCACTTGCTACTTTAGCAAGGGGTAGCACACTAAGCGCAGTAGCCAAATTAAACATTTGCAGATGCCAATACAGAATGTACAGGATTAGGTAAAGTTGATTGCTAGACCCTCTGGGCTTCTTCTTATCTTACCTTTTCATATCGACTACTCAGCCCTTAGGTTCTTGCAAAGTTGTTAATGAATATCTAAATTGAAAAATTGCGTTACTGGATCAGGATTTAAACATGCGGTGGTCAGTTTTTGAAGCATCTGCAGAATTTGTTACCTAATTTAGTAGCTCCTTCTGAAAAAGCAACTTCTGACATAGACAAGCTTTTTGATGAGGTTTCAATCATAAAGATGATTCTACAAGAATTGAAAGGGAATCTTCACTAGGAAAAGAAATCAGAAGAAACATTGAGAAATAATACAAGAAACTTGCATCAGGTGTCGTTAGTTTGTGGGTTGGTGTTTTCAAAATGCTGAAAACGGATGGAAGTGAATGTACAAACTTTGAGAAGCTGATGGATTTCATCTTCTGCTTATCAGGATCATCAGTGACCGTTGAAAGGGTTTTTCTTTAATCAACAATGTTTGGTCTTCTGAACTGAAAATGGTAAAAATCTACGACAAATCGAAGTGAATTTCAGTGTGAATTGCCTGCGGTTTTATGAATCAATTAAAGATGACATGGCCTTTCTAAAACCTCTAAGGCCTTTCATGTTGTGTACAACCAGTTGACTAAAGATTAAAGTTCATTTAAGGTTTTACTAAATTGGAACTGATTGTTTAAATATTCATCAAAACAGTGGAATAATCCAGAAACCTTTAGGTTTCAACCCACATAGCCTTATATTTATTAATATAATCCACTATTAAACAGGAGTTTGAAATGTCATAATGTACAGAGCCTTGTAGGTACCTATTTAAAACAAAATAGTAAGATATTTCCCAGCCCAAACAAAAATTATTAAATATGTATACTAAAATAATTTTTCATTATCCATTGCTTTGTCATGATCAGACCTTATATTTACACTTCTTTAATTGTAATATTCTAGGAAGTATTGGAGAAAAACGCACTCACACACAGATCGAATTAATATTCTGTTTTGCTTTACTATAGGTCCTGAACAAAAGGCAGCATTGAAACATTTAATAACAAAACCTATGTCAAGGGCACGTTATGTTTGTGCTGCTAATACTGACAGTGAACTTGATTTTTGTCATTATGCACTTCATGTGCCCATGTACACGCATTTTACATCACCCATTAGAAGATATGCAGACATCGTGGTTCATAGACTTCTTTCAGCTAGTTTAGGTATTATTACAGTGAAAACTTAATTTATAGCTCAGGACATATTTATACTTTAGGGTATACTAAAAAACATATATGGAAACTTAAATATCTTACTACAGTTGCAAACAATTGTAACAAAAAAAAAGACAGTGCAAAGTGTGCAGAGAAATATAGTAGGGATCTATATCTTGCACATTACATTGAGTACCATCAACCGTTTATTCGAAAAGCTGTAGTGGTCGATGTAAAAAAGAATTCTTTTGATGTCTTGGTTGTTGAGATTGGAAGTGTTATTCGAATATATCCAAAACAAGTGAGAAAACTACTTATGTCTTCATTTGGCAGAAAAATTTTAATATAATTTTTAGGCTTTTGGCGATGATGTAAAGTATGATCAAGTAGCTACAAACAATAAAATGCACAAGCTATTCAAGCTGGAGCTTCCTAGAACTTCAGAGCTTCCTCGGCATTGTTGTATGATCCACTTATTTGCAGTTTTAAAAGTGAGTTTGTTTCGTAAATTTAAGACAAGAAGATTGGAAGCCAAGTTGGTGAGAGACGTACTGCACAAGTCTCTATAAATATTGGTAGATATTTGTTCATAGCTGTGATAGGTAGAAGGATCTTGTTGCAGTTTGTTGATTATTAAATTGATTTATCCCAAGTCAATTTTTTTTACAAAAGCATTTTAATGTGCAAGTATATAAAAATAGTTTCGTAGATAAATAAGTGCTTGTGTTTAACAATATCTGATACTAAATTGTGCTATTTGGAAATATGATTGTATCAATTAAAAAATATGTACAAAGTAAGCTATGATTCACAGGGTATTATTTTTCAATTTATGTGTTCTATTTAATCCTATACGATAAGTAAAAATTAAGACCTAATAACTATTGTAGGTATATGTTAATATTATAATATTAAATATGAAATTTTGTATTAAATAATTATATTTTAGTACAAGCAACTTTTTTTCTAGACGTAATCAAAACAAAAATTGTAACCGTAATGAAAACTGTAAATTTTACGAGCATGTTTTAAATAAATAAATAAACAAGTAGATCAGTATTAAATACTTATTTTTTAAGAATATCTGACAAAAAAGAATTTCTGTAGAACTTGGATTTGTGTTGATTGAAAATATGTAATTATTATTAAAAAATATTGAGAAAATAAACATTAAATGAAAGGGTATTAATATTTTAAATTTAATGTGTAATTCTATTTGGTGTATGCCTTTTGTACGATTCTTTACTAAAATAAATACATGCTTGATAACCATGTTATGTAATACAAGTGTTATTATTATACCTACATGTATAAGTACAACGCAGTTCTGCATTAAATATCGACGATGTCAAAGCAATACCTCGTATCTACAAAATTAGCGAAAATGAGTTTATTGCAGTTTGTTGGTAAGAAATACGTGATGACACTACTGAGAATGCATATGAGGCTGTCATTGGCTCAGTCAAATCACGTGATTAACGAAATTCCGTGCAATACCTCGTATCTGTGAGCCAATATGGAAGATGGTGTATGTTTTCGCGCTGGTGCTTGTAGTTTATACGAGTTTTTAGAGTAAATTTTGAATATCTTCAGTTTATGGTAAATCTATGCTAAAATTTGATTTGTGTAGAAGGACTATAATGTCGAGTCATCTCATATTTTCATGATATTAAGACAAAAAAAATGTTAAAAGTACGATCATGTAGAAACGTGTAATTGCATTTGACCATATTTTTAGTTTGATCTGCAGTTACGTGGTATTGCCCATATAACCTTAAGAGAGCTTAAATTTCCAGATTAATACTTGTGTGAGAAATTTATAAATTTTGATCAAATGTTCTTAAACACACTTGGTCTAGGAGAATGGTGTGTGAGAAATTGGGTACAACAATCTCAATTTGGAATTTCTGATTCTCCTAAAACTAGTGGAAGATGTTCCAAACGCCAAAAATTAACAGAAAATGATCTATTCATAAAAGCATTTTTAGCACAATTACCTAAACTACCAAGCCATTATTGTCGTAGGGATACAAAAAAGTTGTTTTTGGAACAAGATTTCAGAACTTTTGCGGATCTGTATGAGAAATTGTTGGGTATTCAAGAGAAAATCAAAAGAAAATAGTTAGTAGAAATACATTCATGAAGTGGATTAAGAAATTAAATATTGGAATATTCAAGCCGCGAAAAGATCGCTGCGACACATGCTTGGAATTTGAGGCAGGAAATTTAAGCAAAGACACGTGGGAAATTCATATAAAAATTAAGGAAAGGGC
>JABXWE010018249.1:0-12350 GCA_014611495.1 Limonius californicus | reverse complement strand
CACATTTTTTCTAAAGTCAATAATAACAGAGCCATAGGCACCAAACGAAATAACAAAAAAATTATTTTTGCGAGATATCTAGTTGGCCATGCATCTTTTCCAAAAAACAAAAAGCTCATTAAATTGAGCTCGTAAAACTGCAATTCTTTCCCCATTTAATCGTCTCTCTATCTCCGCTAGTTTCCGAGATCCCCATACTAAACATCGGAAAAAACTCACCCTGTATATATATGCATGGTTATACATTCCCTACGGAATAGTAACCGCCTCTCTTTGAGGCTCTCACACGCATTTTTCTTTGTTGTGCGTCACTCCACTTTGTTCTTCACCTGCCCTACTACAGTTTTCTGTTTTTCTTTGCTATTTCTAATATTTTCTTCCACTCTTTCCTGTCCTGTATTTTTCTTCCCCAATTTTTAATTCCCATTATCTCTAAGTCTTTCTCCGTTTGGTCACTCCATCTACTCTTCGGTCTTCCTTTCGGTCTGCTTGCGTCTTGACTCCAATCTGTGATCTTCTTAACCTCGCTGCTATCCTTCATCCTCATTATGTGCCCATACCACCTCAGTCTTGCCGCTTTTATTGTTCTTACTATATTTTCATTTTGGAGTATCTCTTCTATTTCGAAATTCATTAGTCTTTGGTATTCCCCTTCTCCTATCTTCTTTGGGCTGACTATTTTTCTTATGATGTTTCTTTCGAAAATTTTTAATTTTTCCTCTTCTCCACTTGTCATTGCTGCTGTTTCGGCCGCATACGTAACTACTGGCCTTATTGCTGTCCTGTATATTATCATTTATGTTTCCCTCTTTATTGTTTTGTTTTGTATTATTTGCTTGTACTTGTAGTAGGCTCGATGTCCCGCCTGCATTCGCTGTGCTATTTTATCCTTTTTGTCATTTTTGTAATTGATATTTTTTCCGAGGTATCTGAAATTCTTCACCACTTCGAATTTGTATTTATCGATGGTTATCTGTTTATTTTCCTTGTCATTATTTCCCCTCCATATTTCCATAAATTTTGTCTTTTCCTTATTTAGTTCTAATCCTCTTTTTCCTGGTATTTTCTATAAGCTGTACTAGTGTCTCGCTCAAGCTTTTCTTGTCTCTTGCTATTATTGCCACGTCGTCCGCATATGCCACTATCTGTACTGCCTTATTCCGTATTGTTCCCGCTACGTCGCATTCCTTTATAATTCCATCCAATGTTAAATATGGTTGCCGATAGTCCGTCACTTTGCCTCACTCCCGCGTTGGTCTTGAACTCCTTTGATGTGCCTTCGGCCGTTAGTATCGCTGCTTTCGTGTTCTTCATTGTCATCTCCACTAGCTTTATGATTTTCTTTGGTATTTCCATTCTTTGCATGTCGATTTTTATTTACTTTCTATTGAGACTGTCGAACGCTTGTTTAAAGTCGACGAATAGTATATGTGTTCGAATATCGTTCTCGTAGCATTTTTCGATTATTTGGCTCAGTATTTGGATGGCATCTACTGTTGATCTTCCCTGTCGGAAACCAAACTGATATTCGCCCATCCTATCTTCCATTACTCTCCTCAATCGTTTTTGTATTATATTCGTCAGTATCTTGTAAGCAGTGTTCAGCAGGGTAATCCCTCTATAATTGTCGCATTTCAATGGGTTGCCTTTCTTAGGTATTGGTACTATTAGCCCTTCGTTTCATTCTACCGGCATGTCTTCCACTTCCCATATTTGCTCTATTAATGTATGCAGTGCTCTTATTAATTCATCTTCGGCGTCCTTTATCATTTCGTTTAGGATCCCATCTGATCCCGCAGCTTTGCCATTTTTTAGATTATTTACGGTCTCTGCCACTTCTTCTTCCGATGGTGCATCTTGCCGTTCTTCTGTGTACTGTTCGTTCTCCTCGTCAATTTCATTCGCTTCCTGTTCCGCTTTTTTTAGCAGGCTCTTGCCATGTTTGGTTTCCTGTTCTGTTTTCTGATGTATTGATATAGCTTAGCATTATTCTTGCTTTCATTCTCCATTTCCTCCATTATCTGTTCCACCCATATATTCTTTTTCTTTTTCATTATCCTGCTTCCTTGTTTTCTTATTTCTCTATATCTTTCATAGTCGGCGTCTTCGCCCGTCTTTATACATTTAAGCCTTGCATTTTTCTTTTTCCGTATTATTTGCTCACATTCCTCATCCCACCATTTACTTTTATTTCCCCTCTTTTCTATTCCTACTACTTTTTCTGTGGCTTTAATTGTCGCATTCTTTATTCTGCTCCATTTAGTTTTTATTTCGCTGTCTTCTTCCATTTTTGTTAACTGCTCTTTTATTTCTTCCCGGTATTCTCTTTTCTTCTTTTTAATATTTTTTGCATCCCATTTTTTCTTCCCTGTCTGCTTTTTTGTTTGATCTATTCCTCCTATCTTGCTCTTTGCTATTACCATTATGTGGTCCGTCTCTACGTTTGCCCCTCTGTAAGATCTTACGTCTTGTATCATTCTCTCTCTCTTTTTTGATATGATAAAGTGGTCAATCTGGTTTCCTGTGTTTTTCCCAGGTATCATCCATGTGATTTTATGTTCATACTTATGTTTGAATTTTGTACTGACTATATACATTTCCATTCCTGCTGCCAGATTACATATCGTCATCCCATTGTCATTTGTTTCCTCGTGCACTGTGTTCTTTCCTGCCACTTGTTCTATGTATTCCTCTTTACCAATTTGTGCGTTTAGGTCTCCTAGTATTATTACCGTCTCGTGTTTTGGGATTTCTTCACATGTTTTTTCAAGCGTTTCGTAGAACCTGTTTTTATCTTCGTCGTCTGCTTCCTCCGTTGGTGCATACACGTTTATTAGTGCTAGATTTGCTATTTTGTTTTTAATCCTCGGGTAGGATATTCTTCCGTCCACTCTCTTGTATATGATCACCTCCCTTTTAAATTTTTCACTGACCAAAAAACCCGTTCCTCTGTGTCCTTGTTTTTCTTCTCCTCTGTAGTATAGTGTGTAATTCTCTTTATCTACTTTTCCTTCTCCCTTCCATCTAATTTCCTGCACTGCCATCACTTCTACTTTGTATTCTTCCATTTGTTTTGCAAGTTCCTCCATTTTTCCTACAGTCAACATCGTTTTTACATTCCACGACGCAATCCTTATAATCGATTTCTTTTTACTTTTTGTCTTTTTCTTATTTCCCTTACGTCTTGCCCTGTCCATTTCCATAGCCTTTGCCGTTTCGCCCGTCCCATCTGTATCTAATTCTGTCGTCTTTGTATTATAATCATCAAACCATATTTCGTCGCAGTTGTCTTCTATTTTTTCTTTATCATGCGATGTCTCTGTTAGTTTTTTGAAGTTCTACCCGTGTTTGTGATCTTCCTTGGTTGTTTTATAATAGCTTCGTTCTGATTTTCCTCTGTGTTGGGTTGTTTGTCGTCGGTATTTTCTGGTGAGCGTTGACTAACTGTTCTTCCCCTCTTCTTACTCTCCTCGGCCTCAATGTTTCCATATATTTCCTCTTCTTTACCTTTAAGATCCTCTATATAATACTCTTCACCATTTACACATAATTTGTTGTATTTCAGAAACGCTCTGTGCCCTTTCTCTCGTGCCGCTTTCAGGTATCCAATTAATTCTTTCCTTTGGGCCTGTATCTGCTTCGGGAAATCTTCACTAATCCAAATGCACGTATTCCTCAGATTTTTTGCTGACTTCATGATCTCCAATTTCTCCTTTTGGTGTGCAACCTCTACTAGTATTGGTCTGGTTTTATTTGTTTGAAATTTGCCCAGCCTTTGTGTCTCTCGGATCCCTTCTTCTGCTATGCCTTGGACCTTTATTTTTTGTAGTAGTTGTAAAACGTTTTCTCTCGTCCCTTCCGCTGTTTCATTTTCATTATCCTTTAAGCCTTGTATTATTAAATTTCTCTTCCTTATCTCTCTTTCCAGCCGCTCTATTCGTTGATCTTGTTCGTTTATTTTCTTTTTTAACGTACTATTTTCCGTTTTTAAAAGCCCCATTTCGCGTATGTTTATTTCTAGTTTCTGATCTACTCCGCTTATTTGTTGCTTTAATTCCTTAAACATTTCCCTTACTTCCTCCATTCTCATTTGTATTATTTATATTATTTGTTATTTTCTTTTGCGTTATAGCTTGGCTCCTCTGTATGTTACCGGTTTTACTATTCTGTTTACCGCTCGCTTGCCTTCCTGTCTGCTTTTGGCGCTCTTGGTTTCTCAGTTTTATTTTCATTTACGTCTTTTCTTTGGCTTGTTTCTGATTTGTTTATTTTGATAGATTGGAGTTGTTTCAGCGTATATGCGTAATATGTTTTTAAAATATTTTAAAAATTTAGAGTCGAAGGCCTGTATGACATGGAACAGAACAAAATTCTGTCTGTGTACATTCGCAAATAGGTGCAAATTACGTTGACATCTGTGAGAAAACTGTCAAAATAGTCATGTCACTGTCGATAAAGTAGAATTCTAACAAGATTTTATAATATTAGGTTAGGCATACGTTCGTGGCACTTTTATTTATTTATTTTACATGAACATACGGCAAAGCAAATAAGCTGCAACCATAAAAACCGCGAGCGAGATAAGAGAAAGTGCGTGGAGTGTCGGCAGGCGGGGTAAACATATTCTTCTCTGCCCTTTGTGATTGTTAACAAACACTAAAAACTGTTCGTTTTGTGCATGGATGGGACGCCGACTTTGTACAAAATTCTGTAGGTTTTAGAACATGAATCTACAGAATTTTGTACAAAATTTTGCTGTATGACACGACACAGAATTTTGTAAAAACACGTTAAACAAAATTCTGTGCCCATTCTAAATAATAAAACGATTTATTAAACAAGTGAGTGTTATTGTATTTTATATGTAACGAAATTACACAAATATTCTAAGTAAAAAAGTTAAATTCAGAAAATTATTAAATGGCAGGTTTTGCTTATGAAACTAATTCACTCACACCCCTCTGTTAGGCAGATCTTTGACTTTGTAAATACGAACTAACCAGTGCTCAGTTGTATAAGCTTCTTCCAGTACATCCAACTCAAAATCTTTGTTTCCAATCTCGGCACTGCGAACTCGATCATAACCTGGTGGTTTTCCACCTACAAAAATATATCTTTATAAAACTCCATTTAAATGAAACTAAAACTATAAAAGGACGTATGAATTTGTTTGTTTTACACACCTTCTGTATAAACCTGTCCAAACCGATAATAGCACATTTTGTACATTAAACAATTGAGTAGAGTAGGAGAGCCTTCTTTATCAACTCTAAATTCACCGCTGGGCGAATAGTAATCCCATTCCTTAATGTGCGCCCCTCTGTCTGTGCTACCACCTAATGCCACAAAAAATTCCTTACAAATTTTGAAGTCCACAGTAATTCAAATACTAACCAATACGAACCATCCACAAAAATTTATTAATGTCATCTGAGGAATACCCCGTCAGGCCCCCAAATATAACAAGCACATAATCAACATCAAGTTCCCTCATGATTTCGTAAGCCTTCTCCTCAGAACTTGCCATGGCTTGCCCAACTCTGCTAATATGCGTGTTGTTCCATGTGTTATTATCCACTAAAATTGTTCTGTTTGCCATTGCCGTTATTTGATACCCATAATCCCACCACGACATAACTCGAGCATCCTCCGGCGTGTTCATTTTCAACCAATTGTATGCTTCGCGGAAATCATCAAATATTATTCGACCGCCATCGTGAGAACGTGCGCTTAATACTATGCTAGGTGAGCTGTAGGCCTCTGAAGTGACCCACGTGCAGTGGAAGGTGTAAGATATTAATAATACACACGTGATACCCACAAATGCTGCAGATATTTCGTTCCTCAACACTAAATTGGAATCCAGTTTTCTAGATTTCTTGTGGTGTTCCACGGGGTTTTTGGGCTCTACATTTTTCATGAACTTTGTGAGAAGATGGGATACAGCTATTCCACTTAAAATACACATGACTGGTGCTAAGACGAGCATTAACCGCACCATTACACCCTAAAATTATTCCAACTAGAACCATCAACGTAATATGTTTGTTAATCAGTTAAAAGTCTATAACTCCATTATCAATAATGACATTGAAAAAACCAATTTCTTGACATAAATCAAACATTCGCATTCAGTTATAGGCAGTTAAAAAATTTGCAAACACCCTATACACTTACCGCAAAATAAATGCTGGTTACTCCATACAGAATTAAAAAAATGTTAGCATCTGTCAGTTGAGCAAAGCAGAAATACAAGCCTGCGGGGAATAAGAACACCAAAATCTGTAAGTCAAAGTAAAAGGAACTCCATGACGTCGGCTGATGTTCAGAGACACTGGCAATAATTGGGATGTGATTCTTCGCATAGGACGGATCCAAAAGTGAGTAAAATCTCCCAGTCCATGGTGAAATCTTCCCAGAAAATGTGAGTACGCCCACGAACAGTGCCAAAGCAGCTCCAAATGTGTAAGCCAAGGTAGTGAATAAAGTTTCAAATTCCTCCTGAGTTAGTTTACTTCTCAAATAGTCCACCAGAGCAAGGATTTGACATAAGCCAAATACTCCTAAAGCCTAAAATTCTCGATTAATTTAATATATCATTACAACGAAACAATCCAACTTACAAGCATGTGTTCAGAACTTTGCACCGGTTGGAATCCAACAAATGATATTTGCATCGAGAGGATTGTTCCAACACAATATAAAGTGCTGTATGCGATATATATACGATGCGAAAAACGCCCAGTTACCATTAATGTTAAAACGTGCAATGGAATTAAATTTATAAGGAACACGTAGCCTCCCCATGAAGACACCTGAAAAATATCAAAACACACTTATGAAAAGAATGCTTATCTATAATAGAATTTTTCGATTACATTGAATTTTAATATTATTTAACTTAATTTATCAATAAATGAATTATTTAAGATGTATTAATTAAGCTGATCCATTCTTATAACATCAGTACTAGCCAGGGGCGTGTTTTCCATGGAAGCTAGGGAAGCACAGCTTCCCTTGCAAGATGAAAAAAATACAAAAATTATTGTAATTCTAAAAATTGTAATCGCACCTTCCGACGCGCATAATACCTTTAAGTTCAACTGTTCATTTATTTGCACTTAGAGCGTCAAGATGAGGCAGATCCGATCGGTGTCCGAACGTTTGAACATTGCCGAAAAAGGAAGGAAGCTGTTGCTCTACAGCTTACACCGTGCCATAGGATTTTGCATGTTAAATCGTATTCCGTAGCGTGTATTGAATCTTGGATGTGCAAGTAAAATTGTAATTTGTTTTAAGATTTAGACGTGTCGTTAATTAGTGTAATTTTAGGAAAGCAGACTTGAGATAGTTCAAAAACTAACGTTAAAAAATAGTGCAGATTTTATCACTTGCAACACAAAAATTTGCAATAATAAAGTGCGGGTGTAAGCTGTGGGCTGACAGTGTACAGCAGGTCGAATAGCCATGGAAGTAACGGCGCCCGCTCCATCAACTTCTCGCGAAAACAATTTAGAAAATAGTGTGTCATGTGAGTGTCTTGTGTGTAATTTAATCCTAAAAGGGTTTGCAAAGTCAAATTTTGAAGAAAAAAAAGCAGATTATTTTAAATAGTAGACCGACCCGCCACTAGGAAAGTTAACCAAGCAAAGTAAACTATATGTAAGACATTTTCAAACGGAAGTTTATAAAAAATGTGAATGGCTCACAGGTTGCGATACTAAATTCCTTTTATTTTGCTGGCCGTGTCTTCTGTTTTCAAATGAAAAGAATTTGTGGAATAAGAGTGGCTTTTCGGATTTAAATAATCTTCATAAACTAATAAAGAGACATTCATCCAGTACGGCTCATCTTCAATCAATTATCAAAGAAAAAACATTTGGTAAAGTAAGAATTGAACATGCTTTAGATCAGGGGTTCCCAAAGTGCGGCCCGCGGGCCAAATGCAAAGCCTGTGAATTCGGCCCGCGATATTGATACGATATATTATATTTTTATTAAAAAATAAATAAATAAATAGTAAAATAAATAATAAATATTACAAATAAGATACAATAAAATATTTTAATATTTTTAAAAAATTCTTACAGAACTTTAACCATAAGCGTTTGTATTAATAAAATATTGTTTAGTTTATATTTAAAAAATTATTGTACTGTGTCTAGTCTAGTTATTACACATTTGTACAGAAATATAATATAGTAGTCTCAAATAGATACAGAACTGTTAATCATTTCTGGCGCATCCAATGCAACACACAATTTCAAGGAGTCAGTAACGAATTTATCGTTTTTTTCAATGATGTGCGCTGTGCTGTGTGTTAATAAATAATAGATTATTAGTTTGTAATACTTGTTGCTATAGTTATAGTTCTGTATTTACAATAAGAGTGATTTTACTTTCGTGTTAATAAATTGTGTGATTTTATAATAACTGTTGTTACAGTTAAAGATTTATATTATTATATAATAAGATGGATTTCAGTTATTTTTTTGTTTTAATAAATATATAATTAAAGATTTATATTTATATTAAGTATATTTATAATTTAGGCGTAATCAATCACTAATAAAAACGAAAAAATAAAAAAAATAAGAAATAGTTAAATATTTTTAAAACAAAAAAAATCGTGGTTATTTTTTTTTGGCCCGTCAAAAAATTCGGTAATATTAAATTGGCCCGCCTAAGAAAAACTTTGGGAACCCCTGCTTTAGATGATCACTTGAGAATTAGCAATGAACAACATAATCAGCAAGTGCACAAAAATCGCGAAATAATTCAAACACTCATAGACGTAGTTTGCTTTCTAGGTGAACATGAGCTTGGTTTTCGGGTTCACATAGAATTTGAAAATTCTTCCAATAAGGGGAATTATGTGGATTTGATTAATTTACTGGCAAAATACGACGAAACATTAAAAATTCATTTGCAAAACTCTACAGTATTTAAAGGCACTTCTAATCTCATACAGAATGATTTAATTTCGTGCATAGAAGAAATTACGTTACGAAAAATAAAGTGTGAAATAGACCAAACTGCGTTTGTAGCAATGATACTAGACGAAACAACTGATGTGGCAAATATTAGCCAGTTATCGAAGGTTGTACAATATGTTACCAGAAACGGTGAAATCAAAGAACGATTTTTGGGATTTCTTAATGTTTCCACTCAAAGAACAGCACTCGCCCTTTATAGCACAGTGCAAAACATAGTTGATGATTTGGATTGTGGTTCGAAGTTAGTAGCGCAAAGTTACGGCGGAGCAGCAGTAATGGCAGGTGAATTGGGAGGACTCCAGGCTAAAGTAAGAAAAAAATACCCAACTGCGCTTTTTGTGCATTGTATGGCGCATCGTTTAAATTTAGTTCTGCAGCAGTCTGTTGCTAGTATAAAGGAATGTAAGGTGGTTTTTTTTCAACTTTAAGTGGCCTCGCATCATTTTTTTCAAAATCTTCGAAGCGAACAAGTGCCCTGGATTTAGAAGTTCATAAGAGATTGCCAAAAGTAGCTCCCACTCGATGGAATTACAATGGTAGACTAGTGCAAACCGTGTTCGAATATCGTCAACTTTTTTGAAAATATATTGCAACAGCAGGAACAATGGGATCATGAAACAGTAGTTTGCTCTAGCTAGAGGATATTTAGATATGTTGACAACTGAAGCTAATTTTAATCTTTTACTGCTTATTTTCTCCGAAGTATTTCCCTTTTGTGACAACTTATTTGCCGTTCTACAAAATAAATCAAGTGATATAAATTTTTGTATAAAAAAAATTCAGGAATTCAAATCTATTGTTTTGTCAAAGAGAGAAGAATTTGATCGCCTATGGAATAAATTCCAACAATTGGATATTAATATTCAGCAGCAAAGAAGAAAAATGCGCACTGAAATGATAGGAGACGAAAAAAGCTGATTATTTTTAGAAATAATTGACAATATCTCCATGCACATAGACGCCAGATTTAAAAACTTCAACAATCTAAAGTTTATAGAGCTGATAAATTTTTGTGACCATAAAACGGTTTCGGTAAGTGCTATTGAATCTCTAAAACAGAATTATTCCGATTATTTTGATTTTCCTGCTTTGCGATCCGAACTTTCAGTGATATACAACACATCAGAAGGTTTAAATAAAAGTAGTGTTAGTGACTTATGGAAATCGATTAAAGAATGCGGACTTGATCAGGCTTTTCCCGAAATTCTCAAATTATGTGAACTAACACTTACTATTCCCGCCAGAAGTGTATCCACAGAACGCAGCTTTTTCCGCCCTAAAACGAATTAAGAAGTTCATTCGAAATTCTACCGGACAAGAAAGACTTTCTAGCTTGGCGCTATTATCCATAGAAAAGGACTTAGTACAAGAAATTTCCCGCCAAAATCGATTTTATGATGACGTCATTGATGAGTTTGCAAAAGCAAGTAGGAGGATCCCACTTAATTTTAAGTAGAATACGTAAGTTTTTTTTTTGCAACAACAGAAAACCGAAAACTTGTTCCCACAAAACGGATTTTTTCGAACACAATATAACTACATTCAAATTCCTAACTTTTAAGTTAAGGTCGTTTGACCTAGAAAAATTCAAAATTTTCGCCTGCGGTGCTTTTTTTTTCTCTTCCGCGCCCAGCTTCCCCTCTTACAAAAGTCACGATACGCCACTGGTACTAAGTTACTTTTGATGCTACAATATTTATTGAAGGATTTGTTTTTATTTCTATTTGATTAAGTCTGTATACTGAGTGTAAATGAATCCTAGATTTTTCTTATAATTTGTTTTGTTAATACAGTGAAACCTCCTATTACGGGCACTCCCTATAAGCGGACACTTCCTATAAACGGACAAATTTCGTAGAACCGATGTTGTGCTATTATTAACACATGTTAAATAGCCTCCTTTAACCGGACCCTCTAATACACGGACACGGACAGTTCATGAGTCTCATTTTTAGGAAAAATTGCCCCCATTAACCGGACATCTAATTTGCGCATATTACATTATGTCACCGTCCTGGTGAAATTTAATACTAGTACCTCCTGTTATAAATATTTGAGCCTTATCACGGTTTTCCCAGAACTAATTTCAACGTTGGATTTCTTTACTGTAGTTTGTTTGTAAAATGCAGAACTTGTTGATTTATTAGTTTTATACATTCGGACTTATATTAACCAGTTTAACTGCGGTGTTCGTAGGCAACAGTTCACCATGAAGCCCAAAACACGTATCTTAACGTTAAAACAAAAAATCGAAATAATAAATGCCTACGATCAAAAAAAAGTGAGTAGTACCCGAAAATTAGCGGCACGTTTTGCCATTGGAAAAACCCAAGCTGGTGATATTGTGAACAAACGAGAAGAATTAATGAAGCAATGGCAAAATAATACAAATGAAGAGCAAAAACGAAGTTTTCACAGACCACAAGGATTAACTATTGACGCTTTGTTATGAATGGTTTCTTAAAGGCACGAAGTAAATCAATTCCTGTATCTGGTCCTTTAATCCAAGCCAAGGCCAAACAAATAGCAGCCTCCCTAGGACATCAACAATTTGGGGCATCCCGAGGTTGGTTACATAAATTTCGTAATCGCCATAACATACAATTTAAATCCATTTCTGTGGGGAATCCGGCAGTGTTGACCAAAACGACATGAATACCTTTACTGAAAGACTACAATCATTAATTCAAAGTTATAATCCCAGAGATGTATACAATGCTGATGAGACTGGGCTGTTTTTCCGTGCGTTACCTGATAAATCTCTTGAGTTAAAAAATAAACGGCGTGTCGGTGGTAAAATGGCTAAAGAACGTGTAACGATCTTGTTTTGTGCTAATATGTTAGGCGATAAAGAAGATCGATTGATCATTGGAAAAGCCGCACGCCCTAGGTGTTTTAAAAATGCCAATTTAAGTGTCCTTCCTTTAACTTGGCGTTCAAATAAAACGGCGTGGATGACGATGGAAATTTTCAGCGAGTGGTTACAACAATTTGAGAAAAAAATGAAAATGCAGAAAAGGAAGATAATCTTATTTCTCGATAATGCTGGATCCCATCCCCAGACGTTGAAATTAAAAAATATTAGAGTAATTTTTTTGCCGCCCAATACAACATCGGTTTGCCAGCCACTGGATCAGGGCATTATTGGGAATTTTAAAACTATTTACAGAAATTTTATATTAGCACATGTTCTGGCAAATATGGAAACTGCTGCTTCTATAAGTGAACTTACAAAAACAGTATCTTTATTGGATGCAATTTATTTTATTAAGGAAGATGGCAAAAAGTTACACCGAAAACTATCAGCAACTATTTTGCCAAAGCTGGGTTTTTACGTAACTGCAATAAAAAAAT
>JABXWE010018243.1:0-42357 GCA_014611495.1 Limonius californicus | reverse complement strand
CTTGAACGTAGGATGTCCTCGTCTCACACCTGACACGCAACGAACTCGCTCCGCACACCCGCTAATCAATCCATGTAGCTCCGATAAAGATTTCCCTGTACTGGAGTTATCGGTCTTGCGAATTTTTCCACGTCGTTTTTAAATTCGAATGAATTTCCGGATGGTTCCACTCTTCCGGCTGTTGTTTGATGCCTAAATAAATTCAACTGTCTTAGAAAAGAAAAAAGTGGAATAAGGACCTTCCTAAGCTTACCATACGATGTTAAATTGGCAGAAGAAAAACTCTCCAAGAGCGCACTATATTAGGATTTCTCCCGGGGAAAATTTACTATCACTCTACCGTGTTTAAGTTTCCCCTAATCACTTTAAAATTCACAAATTGGAAGAATCTTCCGAGTCGTAACGACCTTAAATAAAATTTAAGTCTGCACTTCTTGAGAATTGAATACGTTCTCCCTTAATCCAACTTCCGTAGTCCGAGAATCGAAAGTTCACGATCGATGCGCAGAACTCAATACGAGAACAAATTTTTGAATTTGAAAACCCGAAATATGCCGTCCAAAACGCTGTAATGGGAATACACTTTTGATATACACTATGCGTCAGAAATCACACGTTACACTATGTTTAGCTCAACCTTTTCTGTGACGTGCTGAATGCATTTCTGCCATGACTCTTGGTTAATACTTTGAATAGCTTCAAAGAAACAAATTTTTACAATCGGTAAATTTAAAAGTTGTATTTGTACTAGCAACTTTATTTTTAATTTCACCCCAAACGAGTTCTATTATATTGAGCTCACAGTGGTAAGGAGGGAGTCTTAACATTATTTTATTTTGACTTTTACCCATTTCGTCAACAATATATTTATTATAATGGTCTTTATGTTTACGAACTATATCCAGCAATTCAAACAAATTCAAATAAAATGTTTCTAGAGATTAACCAATTCTGGATGTCTGCCTTCTTTTTTTCCAGTTTTCATCACAATTACCGCATTTTGTGCCAAATTGGGTAGAACATTAGAAAACCAATTTTCAAACAATTTGCCTACCATTTCTTCATGGTAGTCTCCCGTTTTATTAATTCAAATTTCCATAGAGCGTCAGGAACAAAGCCGTCATCACTGCCGATGATTATCAACCTTTTGCCATCTCCTAAAATGTAAGATTGATATAGAAGGGTTAATTTTTAGACGTCTTTTACCTGCAGGGTTCTTCAATCCACTTGGCAAACCCGAAAAGAATGCTTGCCTTGAAGATTTCACAGTTTCGTCAAGCAAAACATGCGATTTAGGTATGCCCAGCATTAACCCACGTTTAATCAAGATAGTATATTTTCCTATTTTCTATCCTATATTGCTTAATTTGTTTTAAATAATTTCGCCTCCAGATTACGATTTCGTCTTTATCTAATAACATACTGTTTCTTCCGCGACGTTGATATTTAAAATTGAGCGTTTTTAAGAATTTGTGGAATGCGCTTCTCTTGAAATTAGGTAGATCACTGTCATCATTCACTTCCTTTAAAACCCTATCCAGAGTTGGGATTAATTATTGAAAAAAAATTATGAACTATTCTTCGGATTGCATTTCTATCAAAATCGTCTATACTCTATGGCATCGAAACTGTTGTCACGCCTTTAATCTTTACTATTTACAAAAATTGGTTGAATTACAAAAACAACCTCATCGCTCCGCCACTGTTTAGGTAGACAGTTACACATTGACAGATGCCAGATTCCCGGAAACCCAATCGAAGAAGGAGTAGGTTCAAAACAAATAATTAATAGGCGCCACCGACTTATAATTTCCTAGCATCGTCCGAGGCGGTAAATGAGAAGTCGGACCCAAGAAAAATAATCACCTACCTTTATATTATTTATATCTATCCTTTAGGTAGACTTAAATCCAAATACTTTGTCGTAAAATAAAAGACCAGTTGCAACCAAATCTCTTTTTACTTAATAAACCAAAAAACCCATTCACAGTTCTAAAATTTCTATGCAAGAACAATGATTTAAAATAAAAGTAGAAGTCCCAATTTTACGTTACTCTACCGAAATATAACGAAAATTAACTTGGCAACACTCAAACAATTTTTAGGACCTTTATTGCGCTACACAACCATATGCTAGAAATTTTTAGCGCATTCCGTAACTTCGAAGGCCTTCGCGTCACGAATACATGCGTGATCAACGATCAAAAACTATCGTCAAGGCGTGAACTCTTACAAACGCAATATCAACCCACTAGTGGAGTACCCTGTATATCTGCTTTACGTAAAATTGGAATATGAAATATTTCAATAGTATTTCATATGTACACATATCCCCAATTAAAGCCCAAATGACACAATTCTGTGACCCCATTCAATTAATAAATTAATTCTTAAATAAACATAATGAAATCGTAAACAACAAGAAAAGGTTATACAGTTTTTAAAAATGCACTTCCCTTGATCAATACGTAGCGGCAATCAGCTCGATCGTACACCGGACTCTATCGATAGACCCAGGTGTCCACTCGGTTCGGAAAAAAAACCCTCACAAGGATACTCGGCGAGGACAGCGTATCAATTTGAACAATACTTATAAATGTAGAGTTTTTCTACTGCGTCGTCTTAATTTCTGGAAGTCCCGCTGTACGAATTTTGCCTAATTAAATTTATCTGAGATTATAATTAGAATTCTGGAAATTACGATAAGACAACAATTTCTGGTTATAACCAACTCACCAGTTGATGGACTCCAGCATAACACCAAACCAAATCTTCTTTACTGGAGTAAATTTTATATTGGAAAATAAATTCCTGGAGATTTGTTTCCCTTCAACTATGGGAAAAGCTCCTGTGTGAAGTGACTCTCAAAGCGGAAAACTAATTCCCAATCGACAAACGATTTCGATAAATAATTCACTATTCACAATAAACGTCCGGTAAGGTTGACAACGTTTAACCCACTGGCCTAATTACGGAAAACTGTCTTTTAGAATCTCCTTCCCCCAAAATTTTAAACTCAAAACCGCGCAGCGTCGTCTTGACCTGAACGAACTTCGAAATATTAAAATTCCTATGTATGTAAAACGAGTTGCCTTCTGTTAGGCGCGGAAATCGTTACACTGTTCTTGCGATTTTGATCGGTTTTTGGGCCCGCGAATTTGGGAGAGTTTTTATGCTCACGAATCACATTATAAACAGAGGCGCAGCTTACACCCGTTTTATTTGAAACTGTATTTACCATATTAACAATAACATCTTCTGGATTATTTTGCATCATTTCACTCTTACATACATTTAAAATGATCTTTTTTTCTTTCACACTCAAATGTGCTTTTTTACTCGTTTTCGCGGAGGACTAATTGTATTTTGAACTGCAAGAATAATTGCAACACTATCAGTATCCAACATAATTAATTAAATAATAATAAAACAAAGTATAATAAAGAAAAAAATTGAAAATACACTAAACCGTCACTGCAACAAGGTAAGACTGCAAGCTTGACGACCAATAAAATGCAACTGCAGTTCTTGCACTCGGTTAGCACTTGGTGATCATCACGCATTAGTTTTTGTTTACGAGCACTCTAGCTTGGAAATGGACAGACTTTAGTTACAACAGTATTGATTTTTATTGAGTTACCAGAAAAAGGCATGTTCTGAAAGAAATAGTATCGTACGTGCACAAAGGGAGTAGAAATTTTTTGGACGAAATATCATGAGTATTAAATTTTCTTAATATTGGATATTAATGAAAGCTAGACCATTCCTGTTTTTTATATTTTAAAATATCAAAATGTATTTTAATGTGGGATGATTTCATTATTGTATCACTTAATGTATATATTTCTGGTCTCCCTCACTTCCATAATGAATAAAATGTATAAAATTTCTTAGAACTTCTAATTTTCAGTAAATACAAATCAAATTGAATATTAAAACAAAATTATTGGAACATGTATTTTCAGTGAATCCCATAATGGATTGAATCTTCAAAGTTATTGATTTTATAGTGTGGAGAAGGAAATTGGGAGATATATATCTTCCACTAGATGATGTTTTGGACCTTAAAAACGCTAAAATGACCATAATTGAAGCAATTTCAAAGTTATTAAATAAGAAACAAGTTGTTAAGGAAAATAAGGATACTATGATCAAATTTTGCTGAACCCTGAAAATGGCTTAGCAATACAAGAAGTCCTAGTACAAATTATTATATTTATTGCCTATTTTAAAATATCCATGTAATATATATTGAAAAACTGCACATTCCGAGTTGGTTGCGTTAGTGTTAATGACAGAGAAATTATACTGTATTTGAATGGTGCTATATATCTGGAATTACGTGGATGCAATTTCAAACAAAAAAAAAACTATTCATTTTTCTATTGCTTACAACACGAGTTTAATTACAGGAAATATAGGCCCATTAATGTCCTCTATTTGGGATTAATATAGTAAACTTGATGTTTGTATAAAATCAAAATTATACATAAATCCCAAAATTGAAAATGCTCCGGATGCTCCTCGTAATATAAGGTTGGTTATCAATCATTCTACGTAATCTCTGTTTCAAAGCAAGGACAGAGCCATGTTTTTAGAATGGGTTGCAATCTTACAATCAGTTGCATTGTTTTAAAAACATTTTTAAAAAATATTCGGAAAGTAATGACCTAAGTCAAAATAAAAATTAAATTATATGCTGCTTAGGCTACCAATATTGCAGCTCCAGGTGGACTATATCTGCAACCCAACATACACATGTGTAAGAACTCGGGCTGTGCATGTTACGACATAACCACCGAAAACAATTTCAAGAGCCCAATACATTTTTGATCTTTTGAAATAAATTAACAATGTACGTTTATTTCTGTAATCTTTGAATGGCCCTTTTTAAACGGTTAAATACCGTTTGTGTTTAGCATTTTCATGGTTAAATAAATATTTCGCATGAATCACATTCAATGTCACTGCTAGTAGCTAACAATTTTACGAATTATAATGTAGAATTGTACTTAAAGGTACCAAACTAAAGCCATAAAAAATAAATAACATTCTTTGTTGCCTTTTTTGGGTACAATTATTGATTTAGGTACTAAAATTTTTATTTTGCAATCTTTAAATAATGGACTTGTTCGCTAATATTTTGAGAAAATTGATTTGACTTAACAGAGTATATCAGTTTTTAGACATAATTTAAGAAGTTACAGTTAATTTAGTATTTCATTGATATCTAAGTTTCAAAGTGAAGGCGTAAATACGTCAGTACTGTTCCGACATCGTTGCCATATATATTTGCGTTGACTGTTTATAAACAGCTTTAGTAGAATTATAGCTAAAACTTAGTAATTTATGTCTTTTTCAACCCTCTTTGATCTGTTGTTGGACATACGATGGTGGTTCATTATTTATTGTTCCTGACATAAAAGCAAATGGCTTAGACATTTGAAACAACTCTTTTTCCCAACAGAATCCCCTAAAAGGTTAACACACTTAGTATAATGATGATGCAGAGGTTGAATGTCTTTAGAAACAGACTCTTTGTGCTGAACTGCGAACCGCTCATTCACAGCAGGCGCCATCAAGTCTTCATATCTGAAAAATGAACTTCCTGAAGATGTTCTTTTGATTTGGGGAACAGGTGAAAGTCACTAGGGTCTCGATCTGGCGAATATGGGGGTTATTCTAAAACTTCAAATCCAGATCGTGGATAGCAGCCATAGAAACACAGTTCTTGTGAGTGGGAGCGTTGTCTTGGCATAACAGAACTCGTTTTTGCTTTATAGCCTTACGAACGTTTGGTATGAGTTTTGCGTAATAGTCTCCATTATTGTGCGACCATGTTGTAAATAATCAACAAGAAGAACTCCCTCAGAATCCCAAAACACTGTTGGTATTATCTTTCCGGCCGATGAAGTCACACAGAACTTTCGTGGGCGCGGGGAACCATAATGCCGCCATTCCATACTCCGCCGTTTTGACTCTGGATTAAAGTGATGAACCCAGATTTCATCTACAGTTACAAATCTTTCCAAAAATCTGTCCAAATCCGTATCCATTAATCTCAAATTGCTCGCAGCGGGGATAACACTGGCCTGCTTCTGGTCAGGTAACAACATTTTCGGAATCCAACGTGCGCAGACTTTTTTCAGGCGCAATACCTCGTGTAAAATTTGTTCAACGCTTCCAACGGAAAAGCTACATTTCTTAGCAATATATTTGATTGTAATGCTTCGATCACTCAGTACCATATCATGAACCAAATCAATATTTTCTTGTGTGACAACAGTTTTTGGTGGTCCAGCAACTGGTGCATGTTGACACAACTTCCTTCCTAATTTGAAACTCCGGCACCAGTTCTTAATTACTTGACATGACGGGGTAGAATCAACCAACTCTCCGGATATGTCATTATAAATTTCCAGCGGTGATTAACCTTTCTTAAAAAAGTATTTTATTACAGCCCTTGTCTCGAATTTTTCCGAAGTGCTTTGTTTTTGTGCGTGAATGACGAGATATGGTTACAATTCCACAACGCCGCAGTCTTAAGGCTTATTGTGTTGCTCATCATGTCGCCTATTCAGTGAAGAGTTTTGCTGTTTCTGTCAGATTTAATAGTCTCTTCACTAGGTTTTCTCTTTTTAGAGTTTCCTGATAGTTTGCTCCTCCCAGGAGTGTATATCTCCATCTATCTGGCAAGAGCTTCACAGTCGAAGATGATATGAGAGGTTGTTTCGTCCTCCTCATTGCAGAGTCTGCAGATACGTTCTTCCCTTTGAATCCCCTTTGTATGCATGCGTTTTCGAAGGTGACAGTGACCTGTTACAGCCCCGTCATTAGTCTGATTAGGAGTCTGCTTAATCGCAGTATATCATCCGTCAGTTTTTTGGATGGTTCCCTTAGCATTACTTTACTATGTCTCAATCCACTCACAGAGTTCCAATGGTTTTGCTGTGTTTTGTTTGTCCACCCAATCAACCAGTGGTTTTGGTGACTCCAAATACTGGTTCAGGGCCAGTAAAAGGTGTTTCTGATTCCTTTTTCGCAAGTGTGTCAGCATTTTCTTGCCGTGTATACCCTTGTGTCCCGGCACCCACACTAGGGTTACCATGTTGCGGTTTGCCAGAGCTCTTAGATTTTGTAGACAATCCCAGACTCATCTTGATTTAATCCGGTGACTAGCTAGGGCTTTTATAACAGCCTGGCTATCTGTTAGGACGATGATATCTTTTCCTTTGTAATTTCTTTTAATGTTCTCCTGTAGACATATGTCTATAGCGTGAGTTTATGCTTGGAATACTGTGGTATTTTTTCCAAGATGCATATGGATTAAATTGGGGAAATTCGCCATATATCCCTGCACCAGTGCCATTTTCAGTTTTAGTTCCATCTGTATACCAGATCAGTTTGTTAGTCTGATCACGGCGTTGAATTGTCCCCTCGTTCCAGTCTGGAACTGGATGTTGAAGGTTTTATTGTAGTTTTGCCTGATGGTATCATGTCACCTCTCATTTATAGTAATGAGTTTATGATAATGTTTTCTATCGTGGTGTGTCCAGAAATAGAGCTTTGATTGTATTTCAGCTTGTACGTAGCTAACCTAGCCTTTGCCTTTTCGGGTTTCCAAGGCTGCTGTTGGGGTGCTTCTCATCCTACCTGTAATACGTAGGCAAGCAAGTGTTAGGAGTTTGAATAGCTCAAACTTAGCTTGTCTTTGTTCCACTTTAGGTCACCATACCAGCGATCCATAGGTACCCATTGATTTTATCACGGCAGTGTACCGTGCTTGGTTTAAGTCTCCAGGTTCTGCCCAGTGCTCGTTTTGTTGCCGTAAGGATTATCTTGCCTTTGTTTACAATTTTGCAGATTTGTGATTTCCAGTTTAGCTTTGCATCCAGGATAATACCTAGATATTTAGCCTTCTGAGTCTGACACACTTGCAGTTGTTCATTGAAAAGATTTGGCAGTTTTAAACCGTCCAGTTTCCTGTTTCTGGTGAATGGAACCAGTACCGTTTTTTGTGGATTTACACTGAGGTTCTCCTTGACACACCATCTTTCCACGATGCCTAGAGGTTTCTGTATGAGCTCTGAGACTATGTTATCAAACTTCCCCGAGATGAGTATTACCAGATCATCGGCATACCCCTGGGTGTAGTATCCTTGCTTATTTAGGTCGGCTAGCAGGTTACACAGCAGGGGTGATAATACTTCCCCCTGGGGGCATCCTTTAGCAGCTACTATCTCCACCGATTCACCAGATAGGTTTTGATGTATTGTTCTGTCATGGAGCATGCTGTAATCCACCTACAAATTGCGTCTTCTACTCCACGATTTCTCACCGCAACTATCATTGACTCGAAGGAGGTGTTGTCAAAGGCCCCCTGGATATCAAGAAAAACTGCCAGTGAAATCTCCTGTTGGTTAATTGCTTTCTCTATTCTCTTCACCAATTGATGAAGAGAAGTCTCGCATGATTTTCCCGATTGCTAGGCATGTTGGTGGGGATGGAATAGACTCCCAGGAGGGAAGCCTTCCCTGATATGTCTTGTCAATCAGTTTTTCTATGAGTTTTATCATAAAAAATGATAGGTTGATAGGTCTGTATGCCTTTGCCTGAGAAGAATCCCTTCCAGGTTTAGGTATAAAGACAATTCGAGAAAGCTTCCTTGCAGAAGGAGTGGATCCTCTTGGTAAGCTTGCTCTTAGTAATCTGCAAAGTTTTGGAATTAGTATGGTCTTCTTAAAAAGGTATTTTATCACAGCCCTTGTCTCGAATTTTTCCAAAGTGCTTACACTTTTCATGGTTCGGAGCCCACGTAAATCTGTAGGTCATCTTTGTTTGTGTCACTTTAAACGCGCTACATAGGCTTAGGAGATAAGCTCTACGGCTATATCTAGTAAGAAAGAATATTAACATGACCGAAACAAAAAAAGGTATTACTTTTATAAATTTAATATCGATTTTTGTAATAATCACAATATAGTGAATGAGTCCATTCTGCAAAGTAAATTAATCATAGGTACCTACGTTAAAATATTACTTTATAATGCATGTTTATGGTTAATTTAATAGTGATCTGTTTCTTTTTCTCTAATATTGATGTACCTGTTTGACAGATGTGAGAAACAGTCAAGCAAAACTCAGCCGACAGAACCTCTTGGCTGCTCAACTCGATAGTTTATTTAATTTTTACAGAATTTGCAAACCTTACGTTGTATGTACTTCAGGATTCCGTGGGACTATTTTGTTGGTTATGTAGCATTATAGGTGGTTCTTGGGAAAACAAATAGCTTTATTTACATACTGTAGCAATAATATTATGGAGTTGGGTTCCGAAATGTGTGATAAATAATGTTACGTTTCGGTTAAAAATTTACTGCGTGTTGCATATTAGTAGTGTACAATTATGAGATACTGTTCGGCTTCGAAGAATCGGCAAGATTTTGTGTGCCGTTTCTTCGAAGGTTTTTGATGTACATTGAGATGGTCTATTTATTTTGAATTACAAGGCGTTACGTAACGCTATAGCTACGAGAAAAGTCACAAAATGTAATCGAACTACGAGTTATTAGTAAAATAGGCAAAGTAACTGTAGTTAAGTTAGGTAATAGCTAGTATTGTTTTTTGATAGAGAGGTGCACAATCAGTAGAATTTGAGAGGCCTAAAGTTTTCACTTTGAAACAATTCTCCACAGTACCTGCTTAACTCACCATCCTGTGTTGCACACCCATTACATCTTAAGATTACATTCATATCAATCCCTCCCCCCTTCATCTCTAAGTATATGGAACAGAAAGTTATCCCGTCTGGTCAGGGGTGAAAGTAAAAAAAAATATCTTGCCGGAACGAAATTGGTTGAGCGCTTTAAAAAAGGAACGAAACACAACAAGCGTCGACGTACAATTAGTATCGTGTGTAATAGATCGTGCTTCTACCTCCCGCCACCCGCTATCAATCGTCGGACGGGTATATAACGAGCACAGATATCAGTGAGAGGTGTTCATTTTGATTTAATTCTTGTTGTTGTGAATTGTTTACGAAAAATAAACTTATTTTTGTTTGTTGTCTGGTGATTTTAAACCGGAACTAAGTTCAGTTTTCAATTTAATTACCGGAATGGCGTTCCGTAGAGTTCTGACTTACTTTCACCCCTTAATCTGGTACCAATTTCGTTTCCGTAAAAGTAAACAACATTTGTGATGCAACTTAGAGATCGCCGTAAGTCCCTAGTTCTACTGTCTGAATCTAAACTAGTAAAATTACACTCGATAACCGGGTCTTTATTGCTGTAGGCATTTTGTGATAGTCTTCACAATTCTACAGAGTAAACGCCTGCTTGTGCCGACACCTCCCTGTCTTCCGCTTACTGTACATGTAACCCTGTGTAAAGAGCCCTATAATTTTGTTACCGATGTGTTTGGAATTACGTAGGCTTTCAAAGATCTCTTATAAAGTGAATATAAGGATAAGTCTTTCGTCATAAACGTATTTGTGTATGTAGATAATTTTATACTGGACTTAAATATAGATAGTTCCAGTGAGCCATCTGGATTAGCGGTAGCACCAGTTAACTTTCAACTAACTTATACATGTCAATTCAATTGGAACTCTTTAAATTATAATATGTACCTAATTAAATTTCTTGCATCTCTGAGTGTTGATGCGAAAAAGTGAGATTAACCGTTATTATAATCTAGTTAAATTTTTTATCTTATAGTGTCTGAGATATTATAAAACGTAGGCAATTAGGCTGTTATTAAGTGGTGTTCTGCATCTGTGTTCACATCCTAACACCGATTATTCATTTAATCATAAAACAATGACTTGTAAGTCTCCAATAATCATTGCCACTTAACAAATACAGAAAATTGCGCTATTGTTTCAATCTTGTTATAGGGACAATCCATAACAAATCAAATACCAGTTCAAGTCTTCACAAACTGTCTCTCCATTTAAAATAGGACATTAGTTAGCTTTTTCCTGTTTCGATTAATAATTAAACAGCAGTTCTTGACCTATAGAGTTCTTAAAATTAAAAATCGAAAATATATACCTATATTCACCTAGGAAGAAATTGTTTAGGCAACCAACTGAAATATAGTTATACGTTATACTTAACACCCCGTATAATAAAACATTCAAAATGTAATTTTGCTGCTCTAGTCATTTTACAAAAAATGTTGATAGTTCATACTGGTAGAATAACCAAGAAAATAGCGCGTTAATTTAGTTTTTATAGCTGTAACAAATATCCTTAAATATTATACGATTGAGAGCCATTTGTGCTGCTAGTTTTTAAAAACGGCAAAATTATTAAGCAAGCAAATATACACTGAAGTAAATATTGCATAGTTGTCTAAGCCTAGGATAGAGCAAGTTCTACGCACCACTCTGTACAATTAAATACATTTAGAATATAGTTTTATTGGGCTAATACCAGAGTTTCTAAAATATTTTTCATTAATGTAATTTGAATGAATTCCTAAGCATCACCAAGATTAATGATCACTGTCTCCCCAAAAAAATAGCCCGCCATTTTTTAAATCATCTGCCAAGCTTTATCTTTGTTATTACATAAACTTTGGCGGTGGCCGATTGTTAGAATGGATAATTCCAGAACCCTAAAAATATAGTCTGAGCATTGACCGAAATAGTGTTAGAGGTTTGCAAGGAAATTTTCCTTAAAAAATGATTATGATAACTTTAGTGATACCTCTAATGTTAACATCTAATAACTGTGAATTGATTACGCAACCAAACATATACTTAATTTAGTGCTCTGAGAGAGAACCAGTTGTATTCACCACCCTGTATAATCAAATACATACATTTAGGACACGATTTTAATGGATTATACTACAAAAGTTATGTTTTCTAAATTTAATGAATTCGTGAGATTCATGGTCGTCCATCTATTATATAGGGGAAATCCCGTTTTATTGGAAGTAAATACGAAACAATTGAAGGTAAAACGATACAAGATTTGTGGTGGTTGATTTGTTATGGGATGATCATAAAATGAAATTTTAAAACTGGTGTGATATTTGGAAGGTTTGTAATAAGACTTACATTCCAATTTTGGAATCTGTATGACTTTGTTAACGTTTTCTAATTTTTAAACTAGGAATGAATAGCTATTTATTATAGTTACAACTGCTAAAATTTGTATAGCGGCAGTGACACTGCTAATTAAATTAATCCACCTATAATAACCAATTGCTTGATTTATCCTAAAAGAATGCTTTCAAGCAAAGTATGTCGATGATTATGGGAGCAAATAATCAGTGTAGGTACGTCAGCCGATACGAACTCCGTTTTTGAATCATCGATTAACATTTATTAGTTTTGTATCAGCTGCACGTACCGTTTCCCCTGTTGTATACATTTAATCCGTTTCGTTTCTTACACTGACAGTTGTAAATGTTGTTAGGAAAACTAGAAATAATTGTACACTAACAGAAGGTATTGTTAAAGCCGTAACTCTTGATACTGGGAGTATGGTTCGGAGTTGCAAAGCAAATTGTTAAACCCAGTATTGGGGGTCACGTAGACCCTCACTCGTGTGTTGTGACCTTCTTAGCTAGCTGCACCCTTGTGTCTGTGTTCGCTCCTCGTTAAATGTAAAAAATTTGAACGTGCACTAACTCTGTAAGATCACCCAAACACGTCACTTGTGTTCGTCTCTTGTAAATACACTGACTGTACCCCGTTCTTCATTTTCCCATTAAGTGCGCGTTAATATATTAGACAATAATATAGAGTACGAATTTTATTTGTAGGTGTATAAAATGTTGTGATTGTGTTGAAAGCATTCCCTGCGTTGATGAGCGTCATCTTACAGAGTTGTACCTATTGTAAATTAGAGAATTCATTCAAAATCTGTATAATGTACATTTGGAACTGGAAGTTTAAATATAAATATCTTCCAAAACTGCGTTTTAATACTTATTAAATTGTTAATTTTAATGCAAACATGGAAGCGGATGGTTAGTTGTTACAGGAATTGGAGTAGTTACTACAAAACGGTAAGTGGTAGAATGTATATGGACCTCTAAGGTGTATTGTATCCTTGATTGTATGCACTGTTTAATACATTTTGTAGTGACATTAAGATAACGTGGTAGGAACGGGCACAGGCTACACTCCCTTCAAGGTATTATATCTGAAGAAGACACCTTGGAGAACAACTATAGGGAGTACCTACTGCAAACATAAGACATGAGTCACGAACTAATAGCAACCTTAAAATAACAATATAAACATCAAGAATCGAAGGTAAAAATAGGACGAAATGTAACTGGCGGACTTAACGTGACGAAGGGGCTAAGGCAGGGATGTTGTGGGTCCCCGACGTTATTCAAGATTTAGTGCTCAAGGAATGGAGAGATAAATGCAGGGGAATGGACGAAGTAACGCTGCACTCTCTCCACTTTGCGAAAGGTAACGATGATAAAGTAGTTGCAATGCAAAAAGATCAAAGTATGATTAAAATGAAACCCATACCTGCCAAGTTGCCGAGGGTATTTACACCGTAAAGTCAGCGCTTCCCAAACAATTTTAAGATAATAAACGCGTTGCTAGTACTAATAAATTAAAATGCGTTGCTGTTAACATCTAGGGTAGTGGCACCAGTAAAAGAACGTACCTAGTAAATGACAATGTTGAATAAATTATTGATTATTAAGGCGCTCTTGAACTGTATACATTCGTACGTATGCTTTGTATTATCCTCAAACCTTACTTCCTACCAATCTGTTGTTCCAAATGATAAGAGAGCTAGTGATTTAGTGAATGAACGTCAGAAATTTGTGTGTGCGAGCTGGTGCAAGAAATATCTGCAGATACCTGAATCTAGTTGCTTCGGTGAGAGAACGAAGTTTGCTTAAATAAGAAACTGTTTAGCCGAGTTTGTAAATTTTACCGTTTTTATATTAGTGTATGAATATAGTAGTGATATCACATCACATAACCTAGAAACTAGACCAATATACCGCGAAAACTAAGCAAAAATGTCGTTCATTCACTGGGGGTCTAAAATTCACAATGTTAACCCAGTGATTGAACAGCTTTGTTCGTTCGTAATTTTCAAGTTTAGTTAACTATTCATACATTAAATGCAGAAACATGGACGGTGCTCAAAAAAGAAATATACCCGATTCCGATACTCGGAAGAGGTGCTACAGAAAGCAATGGAGTTAGTTAGAAAAAAAGAAATTAGTATATCTGAGGCCAGCCGGCGCTATGAAATACCGAAGAGTACATTATCTAACAAAATATCTGGAAAAGTTCCACAGGTTCGGAAAATGGGACCCACTACCATATTAACTGCACAAGAAGAGCAGGTTTTAGAAAAATGGATAATATCCAAAGCTGTGTTAGGATTCCCAATGCATCCTGATGAAATGAAAGATTCGGTTCAACGAGTACTAAAAGCCTCTAATCGCGAAAATCCCTTCACAGATGGTCGACCAGGCAAGAAGTGGTTGCAACTATTTCTTCAAAGACATCAAAAACTTACGAGTAGGAATACGGAAATAGTGTCTAAGGCCCGAGCATCGGTTACGGAGAAAGGCATTAGAAACTGGTTCGATGAATTATATATCTTTCTAGTCAGTGAATATTGCGCAGATACCTATACTGACTGAGCCCAGTAGACTATTTAATTCAGACGAGACGGAATTGCAAACTTGCCCGAAATCTGGGAAACTTTTAGGTCCAAAAAATTATCGCAATTTTTATGAAGATGCATGTGCAAAAGAAAAGGGATGTATAACAGTGCTGTGTATATTTTTTGCGGCAGGCGAATCTGTGCCGACTATGATAGTTTATCCTTATAAACGGATTCCTAGAGACATTGCAACTTATAAGTTATATTCCCGAAGAATGGGGAATTGGCCGGTCCGCTAGTGGGTGGATGGTCAGTGCAACGTTTTCGAGTATATTGCAAACATTTTCTATCCGTGGGTGATTAAGAAGAATATTAAACTACCTGTTTTAATGTTTTTGGATGGTCATGGTGGATGGTCAGTGCAACGTTTTACGAGTATATTGCAAACATTTTCTATCCGTGGGTGATTAAGAAGAATATTAAACTACCTGTTTTAATGTTTTTGGATGGTCATAAGTCCCATATAAATATGCAATTGTCTGAGTTTTGTTTAGAGAAGAAAATCATTTTGTACCTACTGTCTATTGCCAAAAGCTACTCACATTTTATAACCCTGTGATGTGGCCATATTCAAGCCAATTAAATCACGTTGGAGGGAAGCCACCCTCAAGCATAAACAAAATACAAATAAAGTTATAACAAAGTCCAACTTTGCCTTGTTGTTTAAAGAAGCATTAGATAAAGCCGTGAAATACGAATCTATAGTAAACGGATGGTATGTGGGCTCTATCCATTTAATGCGAACTCTGTCGACTACTCTAAATGTATTTCTACTAGAAGACTGCAGATGCAAGAAAATATTAATGTTCAAAGTGACGCTGTAGCTCTAAGGGTTAATGAATACAAAACAGCTCTCAAAGTGATTGAATATCACACAGATGCAGAAACATTAGAAACTTTTTCTACGACCAGAACGGGACAGTCAGCACATAAAAATTAATTATACAATATGTGGAAAATATGCAAAGATACTGTTGATGGTGAAATTATTGCTACTGGTACTGAAATCACTAGCTCTTCTAATACTGTAGATGAAATGGAAGATAGTGCCAATGGTGAAGTAGGCGATCATGCTGAAGATGAATCAATAGATATTGCCAATGAAATATTACTAACTTCTGAATTAATAAGCAACATTCCAATAGAAATTAATGGTGTCCTTTACAACACATCTGTTCAAGGAAAGTCTTGTGGTTCGGAAGTAACTGAAAACATTATTTGTGGTACAAATTCAGAGTATTTGGACGTTCTTAATTTAATTGAATTTTGGATGGATACTGTTTCAAATGAAAATATTAAAAATGGAAATGGACAATTCAACGAGACTGGTGTTAGTGAAGAAATAACAAATTGCGCGATCAACAGCGAACGTCTTGATTCAATAAGCGGTGGACTTGTTAATAATTCACCTAATGTGGAAGACAACATAAATAGTAATGAACAAATTAACAGCAGAAGCCACGTTTCTGATGACGACAAAGCTAAGAAACTACGTGACACTATGAACATTAGAGATTTGTGGTCAGAGCATCTGCATTGGCCAGAAGTTGTGCAAGGAGGGACCAAGAAAAAGGCAGCTATTCCTGTACCCTATGCAATCACTGTGAATAAGTTAAGCGAATATCAAAATAAAATAGACGAGGAGAAAAAGTGTAAAATTCAATTAAAAAAGTCTGAAAGACTGGAAAGGAAAGCCCATAAGCAAATGTTAGTTAAGTGTAAGTCTACTTATAAAAAAGTTACCAACATGAAGAAGTTGGTAGCAACTGTTGCATCTAATTTGAAAACAAATGCCTCCATAAGACCATCATCTTCTCCGGCAGCAACTCGCACTCAGGTTACTGGTATAACCGAAACAGAAAAATCGGGTGTTACTTCCAGTGCTCCTGAAGACAACTTTCAAGACATTACCGTAGGATCTTACGTTATTGTAACCTATGACCAGAACTTATTTCCAGGAACAGTGACTAGCATAGACATTGGCGAATACTCGAGAGAATATGAAGTTCGAACTATGTGTTCAGCTGATAATAATAATTTTAAATGGCCTGATCCTGTTGATCAAATTTGGTATGGACATTACATCGATTCTGGAAAAAATTGAAGCACCAAAACTTATCAGACGTGGCATCTATGAGTGTCCAGAAATGCGTAAATATTATTAAAACATTATTTTATATTGACGTTATGTACCTATACTAGTTCATTTATTGGACTAAGGATGTTAATTTATTAGTAACAGTTGTTCATTTACTGGGGTTTTGCGTAATTTCCACAATTTTAAATTTTTACTAATATATGCCGATTTGTATTGCTAATATTATAATAAAGGATCTTTTCTACATTATATAATGAACACTTATGTTTTTTTGTTAAATATCTATGCGTATAGAATTCAATTTTGAGATAGTTGGAAGTTTAAAAATCGCTTAATTGTTCATTCACTGGTGCCACTACCCTATTTTATATAAAAAAAAATCGAATCACGGCTATTACTTAACCTTTTTTTATAACGTTTATTTGCAATCTGTTAGTTATAACAACAAGCAAATCAGATTTAAATAAGACAATAAATTACAGTGGACTGTACATGGGGAGCAAACGCCCACTGGCATTCCTCCTAATAAATTTCCTTACATATGTATATAGAACAAACAGGTAAAACTTAAAAGCGGTGAGGAAGATTCAAAGGCTTGAAACGCTTAAGTCTAGGCACTTGGTAACTGTTATCAAGCAGAGACAGCGCGAGAGGATTGGGGTGCAGTTCCAATCGCTGAAGATACTTAGCACTACACTGCATTACTTCTTCTTTAACTGGTTTGATATTAAGGTCTTCTCGGATTTCTTTGTTTGGGATATAGTAGGGGGCATCACAGATGGTACGAAGAGTCTTTGATTGAAACCGTTCCAATATCTCAATGTTAGAGTTTGACGCAGTATCTTAGAGCTGGATTCCATAACTCCAGAGAGGTTTTAGAATGAATTTATAGACCAGGAGTTTATCTCAGAGTGACAGCTTGGATTTACGACCTAGTAACCAGTAACCATAAGACTTGAATTTTTGGTTGAGCTGTTTCCTCTTCGTCCAGATGTGGGTTCGCCAAGATAAGATTTTGTCGAGGTGCAGTCCTAAATACTTCACACAATCTGTTTGCGGTAAAGCATGATTATTTATTGTAACCTCAGCGACGAGGCCTCTACGTTTGGTGAAGGTGATTTACATCGACTTTTGATTATTGAATTTGAATCGCCATTTTGTAAACCATTCAAAGACAATGTTAAGGGTCTCCTGTAGAGATTGGGCAGCCAGATTGGGATCATGGTGTGTGGCGAGGATTGCCGTATCGTCGGCATATGTTGCAATGGTTGTGTTGGGGCTAGTGGGAATATCGGCTGTGTACAAGGTATATAAAACTGGCCCCAGCACGCTACCTTGAGGCAACCGGATTTGATTGGATAGAGGTCCGAAAAAGCATTTCCAAACTTAAAAAGGGTGCGGGAGAATCCGTTTTAATTTGAATAAGAGACCTTTATGCCAGACCTTGTCGAAGGCCTGGCTGACATCAAGGAAGACTGCAGTGCAGTATCTCATATCTTCAAAGGCAGCATTGATGGTGTCCACTACTCAGTGGATCTGCTCTATTGTGGAATGAGCATTCCGAAAACCAAACTGGTGCTCGGGTATGAGTTCTTCGTCTTCAATGATGGAGGAGAGCCGTTTAAGGAACAGACGTTCAAAAAGTTTAGAGGGCAGTGGAAGCAAGCTTATGGGTCTGTAGGAGGTAGGGTCATTGCTCGGTTTCCCAGGCTTCAGGATTAAGATCGCTTGGGCGACTTTCCACTGGGCTGGAAAAATTCCTGTCCGAAGAATACTGCTGAAGATCAGCATAATTAATCTGATAGCAAAGACTATATATACTATATATAGTCTTTGGTGATAGCTTTAGGAGGTAATTCTTTAAGTATTCGCCCAGTAATTAAGTCGTATCCTGGAGTTTTCCTACAATTTGTTCGTGTAGTGATCATTTATTCAACTTCTGCAGTAGAGAAGGGTTTAACGGGAAGTGTAAGTTGAAAAGGGGCTAACAGGAAGGTGTTGATACCATTATCGTCATCATTCGATGGTAGCGGCTGTAATACTTCCTGAAGATGGACAGCAAATGCTTCGGCCTTACTCATGTCAGTGCGCGACCATGATCCATCTTTGTTGCGAATTGGAGGGACATGTTGTTTGGGCCTATTGAGCCGACAAGTGACTTTCCAGAGTGAGTATTCTGTATGCTCTGTAGCAGACAATCCTTGAAGGTATTCGTCAACATATTTGTTTTTAGAGGCATTGATCAATTCTTTGAGTTCCCGGGCTGCAGTGTTAAATCTTCGTTTGTGATCAGGCGATTTGCTGTTCCAAGTTCCTCGGAGACGTTCGTTAGCAATCTTTTGCTTTATATCAACAGAATAGCAAATTTGGGTTGGAGTTTCTGATACTTAAGGTGTAGATCTAGTGGCAGCCGTTTTTACAGTTTGGATAAGGTATTCAACCGCAGCCTCAATGTTAGATTGATGTTTGAAAGGGAAGATTGGTAGATAGTTGGTCTTCTATTATGTCTTTGAAGTAGGTCCAGTTAGTTTTGCGATTTATCAAGGACGGAGGTTTAGTTATTTTTAGGAGAGAGGTACTCATAGTTGCTATTATCGGGCTATGATCCGACGAGAAGTCGAGACTAGATGCAATTTTTAGATAGCCTAGTGGAATATTTTTAAGCACGAAGAAATGAAAGAGGTCTGGGATTTTGTGCTGATCCGTAGGCCAGTAGGTAAGTTGATTAGTATATAGATGAGCTAGATGTTGTTGTTGCATGAGTGATAAAAGTATATGTCCTCTTGTGGTAGAGATGCGAGAACCCCAGAGAGGGTGTTTGGCATTGAAGTCGCCTCCTGCCAGAAATCTATTTCCACTGATTTAAAGTATTCTTCTAAACTTTCTGGGTGAGGGCGATGTCCAGAAGGAACGTAAGCTGCAGATAGTGTTATGGGAGTAACCCAGTCTTCTACTCGTTGCCTGAAATTACTTAACTGACACAAATAAATTAAAGTAATTATACGCAAAAAAATCGAAAAATCTTCTGAATTTGTCAAAATCGATTACGTTGTCTTCGTCGTCATCGCCATTGACATTAATAATTAACTCTCGCACATCGTCCATGAGCATTTCGCGTTCGCAATGTTCTCTGATTAATTTATCACAATGGCTTACTGAGTTTTTCCACATTTATGGAGAAATAGATTATTGTGTTGTGTTCCACATCATAAAGACCTTGTCGTCCCCGAATCCTTCGCTCCCCATATGATGGTCGTAGTAATTTTTTGCTATTCCCCATATATGTTCGATTGGATTGTACTGACAGTGGTATGGTGGAAGTCTTAGTACTTGATGTCCTCTCGACAACAATAAATTGTCAATAACATATTTCTTTTTTGGCATATTTTATTTTGCTAGCTGCAACAAATTACACTTGAGCGCATATTGTGGCATCGGAATATTTTTTTCTAGTAGCCAAGTTCTTAATGCATCTTTAGTCCAGCTCGATGAAGGCAATTTTTCTTCTAGCGCTGAATGATAAGATGCATTATCCATTATGACAACCGTGGGCTTTTCAAGGGCAGGCAGTAAATAGTCAGTTGTTCAATTTTTAAACAATTGGGCGTTCATATTATCGTAGTTATCTACGAATTTATTAGTTGCCGAAAATGTTAACCCGGTACCTTCGAGAAATCCGTTTACACCACCCTTATGTAAAATAATAAATCGTTTTCCTTCACTAGTCTGTTTTTTCTTGCAGGTAACTGGATTTTCGTTTTGCCAAGAACTTTTCTTTCCTCTCTTAGGCTCCTCCCAGGCTTAATCCAAAAAGATAAAGCTGTAAATATCTTCGTTACGTAATGTTTTATATTTTCTAAGAAAGTCATATTTCTGATGTACTACACATAACTCTGTTCACACAGTCCTCGACCGTTTTTTTAATAACTAAATCCCATTGAGTGTAATACTTTTCTCAGGCTTGTATCGCAACCCTCGAATATGTATCTTTCTTTTAATATATTATTTAAACCAGTTATTGATATGGGTGTTCTGTTTATATAGGTCATATATGATGGTCCGTATACTTTCTTTCACTCCTTGCGGGAGATCGTCCGTTTTGCTTCTTACCACTTCTCTCATAAAAGTTGGAGTCTCTTTTGCACCTTTCCTTTCGTCCATTATTCTCCGATCGGATTTTTCACTTATTTGTAGAGCATGTGCTGTACGTTTCGCATAACTAGTAAAAGGAACAATCGGACCCATATTTTCTTTTTTTAAACAAAACGACTCATTTCGGATCTGCTTAAAAGTATACAATAATGTTTATTACATGCCAATAATTCGTCTTTAACTGCATTTCCTTATTTCCTTTATCTGCTTAATTCAAAATAATTGAATAATACGAGGGGGTCTTGGTCTGCAAACCACTCATCAACGGCACATAATGCTTCGTCATTTGTCGAAAATCGTACCTTTCAAATATTTTTTGAGTTTTGGGAACAACATAATAGTCTGACGGTGCTAAATTCAGAGAATAGGGCGAGTGGCCAACCAATTCGAAACCAATTTCATCAATTTTTTGCAGTGCATTGTTTTGCAAAAAGAGCATACCTCTGGCAAGTGTTCCGCGGCGTTTTTCCACAATTTTCTTACGTAATTTAGTTAGCAACTCAGTATAATATGCTCCCGTGATAGTTCTACTCCGTTCCAAATAATCTATCGGGATTATCCCATCTTTGTCCTAGAAAACTAAAGCTAGAATCTTGCTACCGGATTTTTGAATACAGAATTTCTTGGGTCGTGGAGAACCAACATGCTTTCACTGTTTGGATTGCTCTTTAGTCTCTGGGTCATAGTGATGGATCCCCGTTTCGTCCATAGTAACAAGCCGATCCAAAAAGTTTGGGGAATCTTCTGCAAAACGGCGGCAGATTTCCTTCGACGTTGTCAATCGAACGCGCTTCTGATCAACGTTCAAGCATCTTGGAATCCATTTGCCGAAAGCCTTCTCATACCCAAGTCGTAATTAATTATGTGACACACACGTTCATAAGAAATGTGCAATACTTCTGCAATATCCTTAATCCCAATACGTTGATTTTCTAAAATCATATGGACAGAATCAATGTTTTCCGGAGTGGTCACAGAAATTGGTCTTCCAGGACGGTGCTCATTTTTCACATCTGATCTTCCTCTTTCATATTCCGCAATCCAGTTTTTAATAGTGGCGTATGAAGGACACTGATCATCAAAGATTTCTATCATATCAGCAAAACTTTCATCGTCCGATAACCCTTTTAAAAATAAATACTTAATAACTGACCGAAATTCGATTTTTTCAAAATCTACCTTTTTCTCAGCGCTGTTTTCAAAAATTCACAGTTTGATCACCATTCAACTTATGGATGTCAAACTTTGACCACTTAGTTATAAAACATCACAGTTGTAACCATAGCAACCACATTCACTTTTCTTTACTAGAAACTTTCCAGGCTAACTAGATATCAATACCCCCCATAGCTTTCTTAACAACAACTCACTAGGAAATCCCCTAATGCCTATTCAAAGAAACACAAATTAGTCGTTTTTCATTTCTTTTCTATGAATTGTGGGTAATCGAGTAGTTACAATATGTGCAAATACCTACCGCTATATAGGTATAATTTAAAAATAAATGCTAACAAACTAGCAGCTTAGTAAAAAATTGTTTAAATCTTTTATGCAGTTGAAATGTATATTGTTTTGGTACCCCTAGTCTCTGCTGGGCTATAAAAGACAGGAGGCTTAACTAAAAAAGGATGCAGTGTCGTAACTTAGGGTTTTCATTTTAATCCTACTCTGGTCTTCTTACATTGCGACTACTGCATCTCGTATATGGCGTGTAAATTACAACAAGAATGTAAAAATGGGGAATGAAAATAAATGTGGATCAAACAAAATACCTCCTGATAGGAGCCTAAGCGCCGGAAATAATATTGGAAGGACAAGAATGATAAGATTTTTCTTATATAGTTGAGTGTTTTAAGCTTCACTAGTTTATATAAACTAGGTACTCAAAAATGAATAGGGGTATTGTAATATAAAGCATGTATGTTTGTATTTGGACGTGTTTATTGTATGTTCTTTGTCTTAAAGTAGTAGTAATAATAAGTACATTAACAAAAATTCCAATTGCAAGGTTAAAAAACGCAAGGATAAACTACTCAAACATGAATAGGGATATTGTAATATAAAGCATATACACACAACCAAACTTATATGGAATCACCCAGTATTTCTTACTAGCAATAAGAAATTTATGAAAACTTGTTAAGCAGATAAGAGATAAAGGTTTTTGTTGAAAATAAGATAACTAATTGATAAAAGTTGATCACGTTCACATTGTCAAATTTTGTCATTTGTGTCCAGTTGTAAAATCGAAGTATCAGAGAAAATTAACTTTGTGTTCAAAAAAGGTAATACATATGTCCTAGGTACGTAGGTTTGTCAGCTGTTCAGAGGAGAAGAATTGTTGCTCTTGTTGAGCAGAGAATGACACAAAGGCAAATCGCAGTAACGGTGGGCGTCTCGCAGGGCGTTGTTTCAAAAACCTATGCAAGATTTTTAGAATTGGAAACGCTCAAGAACAAGCCTAGACATAGTCGTCGCAGAGTAACTACTGATCGACAAGATCGCTTTTTAATTCAAATAGCTAGAAGAAATCCAACCTCTTCTCATCCGGAGCTCCAAAGGCAACTTTTGCAGGCTACAGGTGTTAGTATTTCAGTTGAAACAATACGAAAGAGACTTCGTGCCCGAAATTTATTTAGCAGGAGGTAGTTAAAGGATTCCCGAGTTATTCAGGCAGAACAAACGTGATCGGCTAAATTGGTGTCTGATTGGTGTTAGATGACCGTCAAATTTGGGTGTTAAGAGGTCGAGGCAGACAAATTAGACGGCAAACTGACAGATCTGTTCCAAGATATAAAGGAGGAACTGTAATGTTCTGGGGAGGTATTATGATGGGAGAAAACACTCCTTTGCGTCCCTTACGTCAAAGTTTAACGGGTCGCCGGTATGTCGATTTGGTACTAGAACCAGTGTTGGGTAAGATCCGCTAATTAGGGATCTAGATACAGATCCAGATACATTTAAAAAATATGATCTAGGTCCAGATCAAAGATCCAAACCTAAAAATGGATCTAGATCAAGATCCAAGATCCTTAACAAACTATCTAGATCCTTTCGCATTTCGAACGTGTCAGGGGTGTTTTTTTAATTTTTAGAGGTTCCAGAGATATTGACAGGACAGTGCCACTGGATACTTGGACAGTAACATAAGAAAATAAATATATAGTTAACAGGAACAAAACTTTATTACAAACTTACACTACTTACAAGTTACGATACAATAATAATATGCTACACTACACCAAAAGTTACTTTATTAACTATAAAGTAACATAATTCTAATTATCGAATTTTATTTTATTTTCTTTTAAAATTAACAACGTTTCGAAAATTTCGTCATTTAACCTATTTCTACGAGGGGTGACAATTTGTCCACCCGTACTAAATATTCTTTCGACGGGGGCAGAAGAAGGCAGTGTACAATTACATTTAAGGAAAATTTCTTTTATTATCGGATACTTTTTTAATTGAATGTAACTGTTATCTTGATCCTCAAAATAGTTTGTACACTGCAATGTAGATGTTTGTACCTGCGTATTATTTATTTTTAAAAAATCAAAGAATTCCTCATGATAGGAATTTTCTTTTTCGGAATTTACGTGACTTTCTGTTGTTTCATTATAATCTTCTTGAGATCCTCCTAACTGTAACTCTTCTAGTTTTCGTTTCAATACACTTTTGCAGAATTCAGAATCATCTTTAAACGAAGTAATTTCCAACAACCTTAATTTAAATTTTGGATTAGAAATTGTAGCCAACAAGTATGGTCGACTGCCGGAGCTTTCTATATCCATTATATTTGCAAAACGTTTTTGAAGTTCATTTAGCAAACATCCTCTTAATTTTGAAGAGTATTGTAGTTCCAGCATAGCTTCCAATGATTTTTTAATTTTAAAAAGTGTTGGTAAAACAGTTCCTAAGTGACAGGTTTTTCCATTTTCTAAAATGTCTATTGCAACTGCTATAGGTTTTGTAACAAAAATACGTTCTTTCAAAAAAAGAATATCGGATGGCTGAAATCCTTCTAATTTTAATACTTTACAAATTTCGTTTAATTTTGATTCAATGCTAATTAGCTCCATGCATGGAATTCCACCGAGTTGGACAAGGAACTTTCAATTTAGTACCGCATATATTTTCCAATTCGTCTAATGCTTTAGTTGACCTACTTACTAAATTCCATAAAGAAAAAACTTTTTGAAAAACCGAATGGTGTATTTGCTTATATATTGCGTTTTCTGTGGCTTTGACTGCATCTACAGTAATAATAAGGCTTAAGGTATGTGAACAACATTTAAAATGTTGAGGTAAAAGCACGTAGGTATACTGTCATCATCAAAATCTACTAAAGATTCTACATCTACATCATTTTGATTTTGCAGTTCTGTTAATTCGCTATCATTATATTTGTCTCTAGACAGAGAAGATGCAAATATATTAAAAGCTTTGCTGAAATTGTTTGCGTTATCCGTTACAGTTCCTGAAAGCACTTTCGTCGCTCATCATCACTTTAACCTAACATTACCAAATGGTTCACCCCCAATGACAGCAGTGACGCAAATACCGAAAAATGTCTGTTCTTGCTTTACCTAGTCTGCTTAATAAGTAATAAAATAGCTAAAGTATTTTTGCTACCTCGCAACAGGTACATTTGAGGGAGAGGAAATTCCAGGCGTCTGTCTGCATCTGCACAATAGCTCAAATATAGGTACGCTTAGTGCATAACGGGTAGGTAAAACCAGTAAAACCCAACTGCAACCTTCTGGAAGCACGTACATAATTTATTTTGCTGAAGAAGAATAGAAGACATTTCCTAAAATACATAAACATACTTTAAATAGGAATTATTACTCAATGCGTTTTTAAAGTTCACAAAAGAAAAATCAAGAAATAAATTGTAGCGAATCTTTGGATCTAAAGATGACAGATCCAGAAAATTATGATCTAGATACAGATACAAGATCCTCGTGTAAAAAGAATCTAGATCCAGATACTAGATCCACATAGTGGATCTAGATACTACCCAACACTGACTAGAACCCATAGTTAGGCTGTAGAGAGGTGCAATGGGAAATATTTTCATTTTCATGCATGATAATGCCCCTCCACATACCAGCAGAGTTGCCACAGATTTTCTGGAAACAGAAGATGTCACTGTTCTGAGATGACCTGCCTGCTCGCCTGATATTAATTCCAATGAGCATGTGTGGGACTTCATTAAAAGAAGGATTAGAGGTGGAAGGGATAATCCAGGAAATGTGAATCAGCTCATTCAAGCCGCTCTAGAGGAATGGGCAAACTTACCTCACGAACAAGTTGACAATTTGGTTAGAAGCATTCCCCGTCGGATTGTATTAGGGCTAGAGGTGGCAACACTGACTACTAAAGTGAAAAACAAGTTTTTCTTTTTCTTTAATCAACATTTCAATTCTTTACTTTTTACATTTTTAGTGCGTTTTTATTATTATTATTGATAATTAGAGCAAGCGGTAATTTTTGATGTTAAAAAAAACAATCGAATCCAGTAGCAATTGTTTAATCGTATTAGTGTCAAGTCGAGTTTGTGTGTTTAATTGAATAATATTTCCTGTTTTCTTAAGATCTTTTTTGTTCATTGTTTTTTTTTTATTCGTGTGTTACATTTGTGTTCTTAATAATAAACAACAATGCAGAAAAACCATTTAACAATAGAACAACGAAATTTAGCCGTTGCTATGCACTAAAGCGAATATCGCCAGGTCGACATTGCTGACATGTTAGGAACTACGCAGAGGGTAATTTCACTTGCCCTTTTGTGCCTTAGAGAAACAGGTACGACTGCAATAAGGTCTCGAAGTGGATGTTTTTGCATCACAACACTACGTGAGGATCGACTTCTGGTAATTAATGCAATGCACTTTTTCAACTGTTCGACAGCTACAGCAAGTGCTCCAGAATGCCACAGAAAATCGAGTCTCCGACCAAACTGTTCGAAATCGATTGTTTGAGGTAGGACTTACCTCATACCGCCCTCTGAGATGTTCTGCAAGAACTGTAGCTCGACAAAGACAAAGGGTGGAATGGTCAAGACCTAGGCTTCAAGAAGCGACATCGTGGCATGATATACTGTTTTCGAACGGGTCCAGATATTGTCTCAGCAATAATAGCCGGCGTCAAAGAATAATTCGTAGTTTCGGACATCGTACCTTACCTCAGTATACCCAACCAGTCATTGGCTTTGGTGGTGGTGGTGATCTTATGGTATGGGCTGGAGTTTCTTTACGGTGGCGTGCTGACCTCCATATCTTTAATGGTACACTCACGGGCCAACGTTATGTCCAAGAGATCATTATGGACCATGTTCTGAACCGTTGGACGGGAATATTTTGTGTTTCTTGACGACAACGCAAGGCCACATCATGCTCTGGTTGTTTTAGAGATGATTTGAGATGAGACCTTTGCTATCTCCAGACCTCAACCCCATCGAGCATGGGACCTTCTGCAGAGACTCATCATAATCCAAAACCTACTACTGTGCAACAGCTGAGGGTTATATTTCTGGTACTGTGGCATCAAATTCCACAAAAACATATTGATAACTGCATTGACAGTATGCTAGCAAGGTGCAGAGCAGTTATTATTGCCAGAGGAGGTGCCAGGCGGTATTAGAGTTCAATAAATTTAAGTTAAGTGAAAGGAGACAATGTAGATTTTCATTAAAATATTGTTAAATTTCTTCTTTAAACTTACCTTTGTTGTAATTTTCATGTTCATTACTAAAAAGCCATTACATTTTGTTTTGGTAGTTTTTTTTTATTATAAATGCAATTGGTGTTGCTTTTAAGTGTCTTACACTGCAATATCCCTATTCATATTTGAGTAGCTTATTTTTATACAGAAGTCATAAAATTATAATTAAAATATTTTGAGATCTCCATTTGTTGCCATAAACTTCAGAAAAAACATTTACATACAAGTTATAGGTACAAGAAAACCAGGAGCTACATGAAAAGCAAAATATTTATTTTACGTCATAAAGGAATTCCATAAATATTTGAGATTAATTGACATTAGTACATTGTTCACAACACTTTGATCATGTAAGTTTACATAAAATTAGAAACTTGGACATAATTCATGGTCCCACTTATCGGATATTATCTTGGAATGCTTTATAAGACCAAAATCAAACTGTCCGTCGTCATACTTTTGTTCTGGACCACGAAGAGCAACAGTCTTTATAAATTCAACCACCAGATGAGGGTCCACTTTGGACATTAGAAAGCGGTTGCCCCATGCTACCAGTGCCAATGGCTGAAAATAATAATTGCTTTAGTCAGAGCAATCAAATTTGACATTCCTTTGTATGGTTCGTAATTTAGTGCCGTTTATAAAAAAAAAATGAAATTGATTTCCACACCCACCAACACTTTTTTTTGCTAAAGGTGTTGAATTTAAATACAGTGTGGTAATTGTAGCGGGAGAAGTTGCCATGTTTTAGTGCAGTAACAGTACTAGAACTTCAACTAACATTCAATTTCTTAGTTTCAAAAGCTTAAATGTTGTGTTTATTAATTTTTAGAGGACAAAATAATATCATGTATTAGTGAAGTATCCTTCAGTGGTTTTAAATACCTACCCGGTCTGGTTTTAGTAAATTACATGGAGTAATGATATGTCTGTATAAACAGCCTGTAATTAATTTCTTCAATAGCTGAACTTCCTGCTTATTTGCACATGGATGATAAAGCATTGTTACTGCCCCATGTTCCAGAGCATGTAGCCATCGCTGCTTCGGCAAAAATATATATTCACCCCACTTCGGCCATAGAGGTCTATGTGTTCCACTAGAATTGTAAATTACATAAACAAAGGCATCAACACAGGACTGCATATTACTTACAAGGTTGGTATATCTTCTTCATAAAATATAGGTGTGTCCATACATTTATGTGGAGCCTATTACAAATATTAAGTACAAATTAATAAGCAAACAAACAACTGTGGAAGCAGATATGAATTCCAATATACAGGATGTGACTGACTGACTTGGCCAGGCTCTTATTCTACTCTTTAAATTGATTATACAAATGCTTATAAACACTGTCTGGAAATGATTCTTTCAAAAGTTATGGTTACTTGAAATTCAAAGAATGATTACTCAAATTTAGGGTATTGTAATATTAATTAATATAGAAGAGAAGGAGAGGAAAAAGCAATTCAAATCAAAAACCGGGCAAGACTGAGATGGATCCCGTATGCCACAGAGGAAGATTATGAACAGTAAACAACCAACTAGGGAAAGAGTCTAATAAAAAGTAAGCAAAAGAAAAAGAAATGGATAAATGAGTTAATATAAGAAATAGAACTTAACAGCAGAACAAACAATACAAAGAAATTGTATAGGAAAATAAAAGAGCAAAGAAAAACAAACCGAGTAAAGCCAAGGAGTGTTAAAAAAAAGAGACAAATCATACATGACAAAGAAAAAATAATACAAACGTGGAAAGGACATTTCCACCAACTACTAAATAAAGCAGAAGACCTGGAAGAGAGAGAATTACAATATGAAGAAAGGGTAGAAATTCAGGAACCAAAAGCAAAGAAATCTTAGAAATAATAATTAAAATTAAAAACGATAAGACACTAATAGAATTACGTCAGATCGTCTATTTCTGACAGTAAATCCTTACTGGAATGAAACCGATTCTGGATGCTACAAAAACATGCCTATTGGAAATGAGAATGGGAAATGGACCAAACAATCTGCTGAAAGAAAAGGGCTCGATACTCTGACAAACAAAATCACGAATCATGCAAATCGATCAAGTACTATATCAAATCTTGCTAACATCTTCAAGACACAGCAATCCAAACACCACCTGTAACGGGTGAAGGGGAGATTCGCGAAAAGTTTGCGGACTTGCAGCACTCCATAACGTCATATTTTGTGAGTTTATGTACCCCGAAAGGGTGAACCAGGCCTCGTGGGAAAAAAACGTTAAATTTGGCAATTCGTCGTTGTTCATTAAATTTTGTTGGAACCAGTGACAATACAAAATTCTCCTATTGTGATCTGCTGACAGCAACTCATGTAAAGCAAGAATTTTGTATGGGAACAGCATTAAATCTTTTTTGACAATAATATGGCGAGTTCCTAATGATAAACCAGTCTCTTGCGAAAGTGTACGTAGTGATGTAGTAGATTGCTTGTTCAAACCTTGACGAACATCATCAACCGTATTTTGAGTACGAACTCTTGGCCTTCCAGTTCTATCTCTATGAGTAATGCTCCCTGTATCAACACATCGTCTAAGTGCGCTGTAAAAATCTCCTTCAAGGACAGCAATATCTGGAAATTGTTGCCAAAATTCCTCTAAACATGGCACCGCACTATAAATCCATTCGCCGTTCTCTCGAACGCCGTTTCGAAAATATGATTCAGTCATAAATGTTTTGTGTTCTATTGTAAAAACCACTATAATTATAACTTAATTGAATTTTCAATATAAACTTATGACAACAACAACAGTGATGACAGTTAATGAATTTTAAAGCTTGCTGTTGACATTGCTTTTATTTTCAATGGCCAACCCTTATGTAATTACTTTTTGAACTCGCGGTATTTTTTAAGATAAGAATACAAGGTGAGAAAGTACTTACAAAACTATATTAATAACATCAAAACTAACTAGATGGTATTGTAATGATAAATATGAATTGAACAAGTTATCAATTAATTCCAAACAATTTTGAACAAATATTTTGGTGTGTATTCTAAATTACTAACTATGTAATTTAATGTGGTTGCTGATACACAGTTTATGCATGAAACTCCCCGTTTAACAGGGGTTTGCGGTTTAGGTATTTTTTTTTAATTCGTTTACTTTTGGTAGTTATCGATTTGGACATCTTATCCTTTTTTCTCAGAATCTGTTCAACCAGCTTCATAATTATGTACTGTGTGTTAACTTGTTTCGATACTTATTTGTGAGATCTTTATTTAAAAATAAAATATCTAATCTCCTTCAACACAAACTAAATAACGAATTGTATTATTTTAAATTGATATAAGTAGTAAACTATTGCTTATTTATGTTTTGTGGTAAATAATTAATATTATAATCTGTTCTACAAAAAGGGCCCCATGCTGTAGCTCTTTATATTTCATTTAGACCTACTATAGTATTAATTAGGAGAATATATATTACAATCTATGATAACAAATTTTTATTGCTCCCATTTTTCATATGCACCTCATCAACATTTTATTACATTTGCTTATTACTCCTATTTTTTTTATGCAATCTGATAAAGATCTTTATTTACTTTTCAGCTGCCTAAATATTATGAAATTTTTAAGAAAAAGGAATAAATGAAAACTGAAACTGTAAGCTAATGAATCAACACATTGTAAAATACAATAACTGTTTGCAATCAAACAAGCAGTAGAATTAATATTACAATTGGAGTTTATAGTCATGTTGAGTTTATCTAGAATAAACTTGATAAGATTAATAATTATATTAGTTAGTGCATATGTCGCTTCTGAAGCTTAGAGAGGTCGCTTATTGCTATTTTAGATTTTATTTCAACTTCAATCCTGGAATTTCCAATTTACATCAGAAAATTTCCAGTATCTTGTTGACCTTTAAACACAGAATGCATGATGTTTTTTAAAATTTTTTAAATATTTTACAAGATATGTAAGATTCCTTGTTACTATTTTTTGAAAAACATTAATTAGTGCGCATAATATATACCTATTTTTGTGTTGAAGATTTGTTATAATCAGATATTGTAATAGTAATAACACTTCAAGAAAAACCCAGAAAAATACTCATAAACTTCAAGATTAAAGACCGAATAAATTGAATATCCATGAGCAGTCCTTCTCTGCTGTCATAGTAACACTAAACTCATCAAATTATTCGTTTAAGAAAACAGAACAAACTAATAAATTAGTTTCCATTAGATTGTAGAAAATACCTTCTCACTTAATTATATATAGATTCTATTATGAGTAAAACACAAAATAAAGAGGCTGCTATGCAAGATCGTTTTAGTAAAAGATTGTATATACTTCTAATTAATACAAATTTCAACCAAGGCAACAAGAAACTAATATTAAATATTACTTTAAGAATTTAATAAAAACAATTAAACAGATCTTACGTTATACTCCTTTGGTATGTGATCACTGTGCAAAATGGGATGTACATCTAAATTAGGCAAATATTCATACTTATTCTCAAAGCATGTATAATCAATTGGTGAATTATCCCAGTCTATAGTTATATTTATCTAAAAAAAATTCAGTTACTTAAATCTTTCAATTACAACATTTTATTTTACCTTTCCGTCATCACAGTGTTGAGTAGGTATACCCATTTGAATACCATGCCTGTCTTCCTGTAAGTCATTTTTGCTCACTGCCGACATTTCCACTAAAGGATTGTCATCCACAGCTTTATCCGGCGGTTGAGGAAACCACCTTCCAAGCCATTCCTTATCAGAATTATTAGATTGAGCCGCAAAAGGGGGCCAATCTGTTTAAAATACACAAATTGGAAACTATTGCTACAGATACCTCAACGATAAAAATTTCTTACCTAAGCCTTCAGTTATTTCGTACCCAAAGTTATATATTATAAATGACACAAAAAGGAATACATACTTGTTCATGCTTAAATTTTTAGGAGACCTTACAGTAAACAAATTTTATCAGTTATGAGGATGTTATTAATCAGAAACTTCTACGTCACTGTTAAATATGTTTGTTTTTAAATAGGGGGCAAAGAGTTGATTTGACCTAAATGACATATCAAACTAAATTTTAGGCCTGACAGTGTTTGTTCCTTCAGGAACAGTGCCAGGAAAATGTTAAATTAAAGTTTAATTTCACTTTCAATCAGGTACACAATTTTCAATTCGGGTTTTACCAGGTTTTTACGTTTGACAGCTGACAGCTGTTGCAGTGGTTGTCAATATTTCCCAATAGCAAGTGACTCCCAACCATTCGTGCCTGCCAGTGGATTTACAGGGAGCGTCATAGACAGTGTTCCGATGTACCTAGGTACTTGTACTTTCTTTATACCTAAATACCTTTTGAGGTACTATTACCGAAAGCACCTTCACCTGTTCCTAGTTCTTTTTTAAAAGTATTTTTGTACCTAAATACTTAAACAAAGTAGGTACATACTTATACAGGGTAAGTCTTAAATGGTGGAAAATATTTACATGACGCGATTCTGCATCAAAAACTGTGAAAAAAATTCTACAAGCGTTTTGCTCGAAAACGTTTAGTTTTTGAAGAATACGTAATTAAAGTTCTGTAAACTTAGCAACACTGGTCAGTCGTACTGCGTCGCCTGCGATTCATATAGCAACGCACTTGATTTAATATGGAACCCAAGGAGATTGTATACAGCATACTAGACCTCCTTCATGGTAATATTCTAATTTTAATATGCTGCTTGCGTTTTTGAATTAACAGCACATACATAACTAGTAAGGAAATATCGACTACGTTTTAAGTTTTTTATTTTGTAAATTACAGCAATTGCTCAAAGTGGCTACCCCCAACTTCTATGCATTTCATAGATCTACGTATTATGCTTCCTTCTAGATTTTGAAGCATATTGTTTTGTCGAATCATTATAACTGCTTCATTTATTCGTTGCTGAAGTTGCTCTCGAGTATCAATTTCCACTGCATACACAAATGCTTTTAATGTTCCCCACAAGAAAAAATCAAGACAACTTAAATATGGGCTTCTTGGTGGCCAATGTAATGGACTGCCACGACCAATCCATCGTTCTGGAAATTCATGATTTAACCATTCTCGTGTTTGAATTCCCCAGTACCTATCTTACTAGGGTTATTAAAGGTACTAACCTGTGAAAGGAGGCTGCTATTCTTTAAAGTTAAGTTGGTCAAATAGTTACTTTCCACTTTGCCTTCTCTTTCCATTTCGCCCCCCTTTCCCCTATGCTGGTGCCCTGTCCATTTAAAAAAACATGTTTCTTTTTAAATCTAATGGTACATCATCTAATAGATCCCTAAAATTGGTATCTAAGAATTCAACAAAATTATTCGCGTTTAGGCGATTAGGTAAAATGTAGGGTCCTATAAGTCTGCTACCAATAATACCACCCCACACATTGACGCTAAACCACACTGGATGATTTGTTTGGTACAGTGCATGGGGGTTTTCATAGGTCCATTGGTGCGTATTATGGATATTAAATGTTCCATTTCTTCAACCAGTGGTAACAATACTCGATGAGGACGGCCTCTGTCAGCTACTAGAGTGGCTGCAGTTCTTCCAGTTTCTCGTATTCGTTGATCCAATCGTCGAATAACATTACCATTTGGATGCCTTCTGTTTGGATACCTTTCGGCATACAAATTAGCAGCAGCATTAAAATTGCTACGACATTCCCCTAAAATCAAATACATACTCCACAAAACGGCATACTCCATGACGCTAATTTGGGAAATCAAACACAAATAAACTAAAATTAAACTAAACTAAAGGTAACACTAAGATAATGAATGCAAAGAAAATTAAACACTGCGTTTTGATCAGCAAATTGTCACAGAAATGTCATTAAAAGTCAAATTACTTAAAATAAAAAAATTACGTCAAAGCCTGCGTTTGTTTTAAAATGTGAAATTTGTATTGCACGTTGTTGCAATATTTTTGGAAAACTCAAGCATTGCAGAAGCTTCATACTTCTGATGGAAGTTCTGGGTAAACCAAGGGTATGATGACTACAATTACAGATTGGTGATTCCTGTTGTTGATTAAATTTCAGTTAAAAATAATCATTTCATAAAAATATCGCACGATAAGGAACCCGGAATCCAGCTTAAGACTGCCAATAACTCTTCATCTATGAGGTTAGCAGCAAATTAGTATAAGACTTTATCGCTTCATTTTTAATCCAGAATCATACGGTATGTCTATTATCTGCCATTGAAGATTCACCTTGTATATTATTTGCTTTAAATTTTTGTTGTATTTTTGCGAGTCAAAATTTCTATCGTTTTTTAGTTGACCCATTTAACAAAATGTGTAATTTTTTATAATCCCTTATTAATTCGGAACAAAAATTAAGTGTTCAAAAAAAAACAAAGCAATTACTGGATGGCACACACCGTCGCAGCCGTTAAATATTTTTAGCTGCCTTCGCATTCCTATTCTGTGTTTTACAAGATCAAATTTTCTTTGTTTTAGATTTTAGTTCTTAAACCCTTTTATATAATCTAATATATAAAAACAGTCAATAACAGTGACCGATATTGATGTATCTTAAAGTCAACAAAAAAATTCAGGTAGTAAAACTCTAAATAGGATAAAAGAACTTGCAAAGTTGCTGAAACCTATCTGTTCATATTGGCCGTATTTTGGATTATCCCATTTCCTCTTGGGGTCTATGATACGCCGACAGAAGAATGTGACTAAAACGCCGAACTCTCGTAACGACCACTTGGTCAATCGCAACCAAAACGGCGATATACGTAACTGTGTATATTTTAATACTGTGCGTTCAAATTCAAATTATCTGGTAGGATAGAAGAAAAATCTTAATACGTTTTTAGCGTCAAATATCTAGGGTGACGCACCACTATTGAGATGTAGAAAATATCAAATAAATCCCACACAATTAATTTAAAGAAATGTACTGTTGATAAGAGGTTTTCAAGTAATAACAGTATTTTATTCTTTTATGTACTCACGTGTATGGTAGTGTACCCGTCTTAAAAAAGCACATCACTGTATTTTGTCAAAAATTCCTTCAAAAATACGTTCTGTCAGAACATTTTTATTTAATGTTCCATTATTCTTGTACAAATGTACATAAATAAATTATTTTGGGCATTTTATAATTTTTAATGCTAAGAGGAATTTAATAATAAATAATTTCAAAAAACACAGATAAATTGTCAATCGTATTGCTTACAATGTACCGCAGTCTACCTCTATGTAGTGAGTAGCTAAAGATAGAAACCCTTTTGCCTACAATTCCAGACGACCATAAATGCACGAAAAACATTTGGTGCGTTAATCTGCCCCGATAGAACGATTTGAACTGTGCTAATATCGTACGTTATTAAAAATAATTTTAATCTTCTACGCATAAACTACTAATAATAGCAAATCTGGGCCAGTTTGATGTTTAGCTCAAAAATTATGTAAATGAATAAACTATCACGTGCTGCTTTCAAATTTCACCGTAAAGCCGTCCTTGGGGTTGCAATTTGCCCCTCTTCTAGTATATGTTTTCAAAACAAATATCTAACACAAACATCTATCTAAGCTAATATACTTTGTGAATATTATAATCGCAACGATTTCATATCTATCCATTGTTTACAATGAATCAAAGTAAAAGGAAGCTGAATAAACAAAACAGCGCTATACGTAAATTACTATAAACGGTACCCAGCATGGTTCGTAAGACTATCTAACAACAGTACCTGGGTAATCTACTCTCTCTTAGCAAGAACACCACGCACTGCAATGTTTATATCAACACCCTATCTCTTTACTGCATTATGATACACACGATAGATATTAACACGTTCTTACACAGAGCATACGTTTAAGAGAAAGTACCGAGCACAATCATCTACCTGAGCTAACATACTTCGTAAATATTTTAATCGCAATGCTTTTATATCTATCCATTGTTTATAATAAACCAAAGTAGTAGAATGAAAAGAAAAAATATAGTCATATTTGCAGGCTATGTATACGAACACCAACAACTTGCAAGCACAAAATCAAATGGGTTCATTATCAAAGCTGTTCCAACAAAGGATTGGTGGTGTGTTGTTGCAGTTTTTCATCATGTTTGCTACTTCTCTCGTGAAGTATATCATATTTATAAGGTACTTTGAGGTCAGGGTGGATCTTGAGGTTAGACCCGTACCAGGGTGTATCTACGATCATTCTGAGGACTTTTGCTTGACTTCGTTGGATGACAGCTGTATTGGAGTTGCTGGCGCAGCTCTATTCCATAGGTTCATGTGGGTTTAATTATTGTTTTGTAAATTAGCAACTTATTTTCTAAGGAAAGTTCTGATTTTCTGCCTGTTATTCAGTTTAGTTGTTCTACTTTCATATCTATTTGTTTACGTTTTTAACTATATGACTCTTCTATTTTATTTTGCTGTTAAGGTTTAGGCCAAGATATTTGACTTCTTCAATTTGGGATATGTCTTGGATATTAATTTATATAGTTGGGATGTGGTCTTTTCTGAGTGTAAATGTTACGTACTTGGATTTTTGTCCATTTACCTTTATTGGTCAGTATCTCAGTATTAAGATACCATTGAATTTGTATGACAACATACTTTGCTAAGTTTCTTTCCTGTTGTCAGGTCGACGCCCGGTGCTTTTGTGTGGTTTAGTAGTTTAAATTTCTTCTTAATTTATTTTGACGTGCTATCCTCAAATCTTTTGCCCTTATTATACTATTTTACTCTAAGAATCTTGTTAACGTTTTTTTAATTTACTGCATATGAATTCTTGTATTGTGTTTAGTTGTGTTGGTATAACTTCTGTTTTGTTAAGCAGCAATGGAGTTTTGCATTTGTGGGCAGCAATAATAATTACCAACAACATTTTGAGCTAAATACCAAACTCGCACAGCCTTGCGATTATTAGTAATTTACCCGTAAAAGACTATGAACTAGTTTTAATTACGTGTGGTATTAGTACCGTTTAAATTCTGACAAGGGTAATACACACAGAATTGACGACGTATTTTCGTTTATCGCTTGAGAGCGTTTATTCCATTAAGGCAAAATAACGCAATCTACTGTTTTTCGCCTTTCTAGTGTTTGGAAATTTTCGGCAGAACGATTGCTATCTTTCGTCACTCACTATATAAAGGTCCTCAGTCTGTCGTTCTCAACATGAATGTTTTCCAGACAACTGCATGTATTTCAACTCTCCTAGATTATTAAATTTAGTTGTAGCTAGGACAAACTTACCCTGCGCGTGCTTACATAAAAAAATAAAAGGCTGTTATTATTTGAAAACCTACCATTAACGATACATTTATTAAATTAACTATATGAAAATTATTCGATATTTTCCACATCTTAACAGTAGTGCGTCGCCCTAGATGGCCTAGATATTTGATACTAAAAACGTATTCAAGTTTAATGTTTTTCTTCTATTTGAATATATATAATATAATTTGAATGCACATTATTAAAATATACACAGTTATGGGTATCGCCGTTTTGGTTGTGGTCGACTAAGTACCCGTTACGAGAGTTTAGCGTTTTAGTCATATTCTTCTATCGGCTTTTTCGACATGGTCGACGTTTCGGTCATGATCTCGTTTCGGCATTTTGGTCAGATTTGAGAAACTGTTCATTATGAAACAGTAATATTAATGGACACGCAAAATTCGGCCGTTTTCATCTTCGACGCTAAGTTATCAATATCTGTAGCGTTTTGGCCCTTTAGTCGGCGAAATGGTCTTCAAACAGCAGTCGGCATTATGGGCCTTCTCAATCTTCCTAGTAAGATCTATAGTTTGGTATGTAGGTAATAAAGGTTTATTACGAGCTTCAGCAAAAGCGTGGTTCGGGCTTACCTATTTCTTCCATAAGCCATGTCTGTTTTGTATAGCCTAGCCATACGCCGCTATGGAAGTCGTCTAAAATTCTTTCTCTTTTTATCCTATTCATAATCGGATTAGGTAAAACGCACCAGAAGCAGAGTGAACACTTTAAATCGGCACGGGAAATGCACTCATGAAATTGAAAATGTTTCAGTGAGAATTCTGTAACGTCGGCCCTTACGAAATCAATCCCGGTCAGCAAATTCATCACTGCAAACCACAATATTGTAAGTTAATTTTTTTTTATATTTCCGTTATCTTTTATAACTTAAAAAATTATTTGATTTAAGGTTTGCGTGTATAAGTAGACAATATGCAATTAACAAATACAATGGTTAATTAATTATTTACCAAACCTATTAAAACTATTTATTATTCGTTATACAATTTTGCCCTCGTCTGCACCTGTGGAACAGCTTTTTAGTACCAGTAACTAAATTCTAACCCCTCGAAGAAACAGGCTGTCCGATAATACTATTAAAGCACTATTAATATTTAAAAAAATCGCAGAAACAAGTTGTGGATTAATATGTAGTTTTGAAATTTTTGTTAATTTATTTACCAATAAGCTTTTTTAAAACTGTCTTCATTTTCATAAAAAGTACCTGATATGTACCTATAATTTTCAGGTATATTTATAAAGTACCTAGATACTTTCCTAAAAAATGTACCTATACCTGTAGCTAGGAGCTTTTCTGTGGTTTTACCTGAACTTGTACCTAGGTATCAAAAAACAAGTACCTGCGACAATCATGAACTATTAAACGGGATGAAAAATAGGATGAAGAAATAAAAAAGAATACACAGAATATGACATGCAAAATTATAATTGGGAGGAAGAAGAGCTACCAACTATGAAGGAAACTGAACGTATAATTAGAAATCTAAAAAATAACACAAGTCCTAGAAACGATGAAATTATTGCAGACATGTTTAAATATGGAGTGAATTTATCTAGAGGTATGCAAAATTTCTTAGTAGAAATATAGCTACATACTTACAAGGAGAAATCCCACAGAATTGGAAGGAAACAATACTACATCCATTATAGATGAAACGGGATAAAATGCAACCAGTCAGTTACAGTGGTGTAGCTTTGATTAACGTTGCTTATAAAATTATTATTATTTATTCTTAGCCCGCAAAAATACTCGTATCATACTTTAAAACCCAGAAAAAAATAATGGAAAATGAGTTCGGAGACTATCAATGCGTATTTAGAAGGGGAAGATCGGTGGTGGATCAATTATTTGCTTTTATGGAAAAATCGATAAGCAGAACGTTATTAATATCAAAGAAACACGTTTTTGATTTTCATAGATTTCAATAGATATACGATAGAGTAATAAGATTGGAATTATTCAAATTTAAAGGAATAGCGCAAGTAGATCCGTTATCATCCCTTCTGTCCAAGTATGCATTAGAAAAGGTAATAAGAGAGACTAATTTTAATAGATCAGGCTTGGTTTACAGCAAACGACACTAATACATTACATTTGAAGATGACATAGTAATAATAGCAAACAATAAACAGTACTTAGTACTGCGAAGGTTAAAGAAAATGGGCCTAGTAATCAGTGAATATAAAACCAAACTCATGGCATGGAAAGATAAAGATCTGGGGGTAAGTGGGGAACTAAAATTAAGCTAGTCAATATGACAGAAAATAGAGTAGAAATAAACATAAAACAGGCTTAAAAGTTGGAAAAACCCTATTTTAAACTGTTGATTTCGTCATTATTCGCGTTTATTTCTAGACGATCTAGCTATTAATTATTGTTTATAGCATAATAGCTAGAAATCTATGCTGTACACATCGCACGGCATTACTCATGTATATGTTTTAGGTTGCCTACACAGTAGGCGGAGGACAAGCCATAAAATTTAACAAAATTATAAAATGTGATTAAAAAATATATCTGTGTATGATCCGAAAGTAAACTGTCAAACGATAGAGTAGACAAATAACATTGCTAAATAAATAAGGTCCTAAAATACCATAAAGAATAAATATGTTACTGAAGGATTATCATTCATGTTTAATTTTGATAACTAAAGTAGAAAATGGTAATTTGAGTGAATGAATTTATAATAACTAATACATGTGGTTAGTTCCAGATACGGCAACACATTAAAGTAGGTATGTACAAATTAATGAAATACTAACATATGAGATGATTTTAAAGTGGAGACGTATACACGATGATGGTGACGTTTCTCATGAAACCATACGGATTTCTTCAACTGTTAACGCAAATTATTTGGTTTTTATAACATCATAAATAAATAATTAATCTCAAACAATCCTGTAAACTCTCCGGTACTTTCTTTGAAAAAATTAGTAATATATTTGATGTTTTTGTTAACGATGCTGATGGAAATACTAGGCAGAATTTCTTCATTTAGTGTCTGACCCAGAAGGAGTTGATGTAGCTCTTTGAAATTTTGGCACGCTTTGTCAATATATCTGGAAAGCACGTGTCGTATTTCATTCTTCTTCTTCTTCTTCCTCAGCCCGTGTTCATCCACTGCTGGACGTAGGCCTCTTCCAATTGTTTCCATGTACCTCTATCCCTGGCGGTTTTCATCCATTCTTTTCCAGTAATATTCTTCACACTTCGATCCACGTCTTCTGCGGTCTTCCTATTTGTTTTTTGGTTTCTCGTGATCTTCAATTTGTATTGTCTGTGTCCATTTTTCTGCGTTTTCTCGTGCCAGATGTCCGGCTCATTGCCATTTGAGTCTCGTCACACGATTTACTACATCTGTCACTCTCATTTTGTTGCGAATATAGGAATTTCGAATCCTCTCTCTCTGAGTGATTCCCAGCAGGGCCCGCTTCATTGTTCTTTGAATTATTCTAAGTTTTTCTGCTGTTTTTCTTGTCAGGGCCATTGTCTCCAGTCCGTATGTAGTCACTGGCAATATGCAGCTATCATATAGGTACATTGTGTTTTAAATTCATTTGTATATCTTTGTTCTTCAGGATAAAACTGATCTTTCCAAAGGCTGCCCATGATAGTTGAATTCTTCTTTTTACTTTGGACACCTTTTTTTACATTCCCACTACCCTCTCCCGGAACGGCTTTCACGTTACTTCAGGGGGGTGCGGGCGTCCCTTGCATACTAACCATTTATGCAACATGCACCCTAGGTTTAACTAAGTGAAATGCGGTCGTCGCCTCAGGCGGGATTTGATTCCACGGCTGTTTAAGCCGCATTTCACTGTGACCTCGACTGACAGCGCTTATTCGCACTGCCCCATCGAAGTTCCTTTACTACGTCTGCCTGGTTCTCTTTTCCGATCTTGATGGTGTTACCAAGATATAAGTATTGGTCCACGCTTTCGAGGAGAACATTATCGACAGAAATTTCATTTTGTGTTTTATGGAGGTTTATTTTAAATCCAATTTTCTGGGATTGTTCATAAGTTTTTCAGTTCCTCTATATCTGCCCTGACTAGTACTATATCGTCAGCGAACCTCAGGTGGGTCAACCGTACGCCGTCCTCATTTAGGCCCTTCTCTTCCCATGCCATTGGATTGGATATGTTTTCTAACGTTAAGGTAAACAGTTTGGGAGAGATGGCATGGCCTTGTCGGCAGTGGCGGCTTGTACTAAAGGGCACAAGGGCACGTGCCCACCCATCCACCAAGATAAACACAGAAAGAAATTCGCATGTAATTCAGTACTTTATTTTAACGATGGTATCAAATTTTCCTTCCGCACCACAAGCGCGGCTAACACGCTCAAAACTATGTTCCGGGGAACGCTCTGATTTGTACCTATTTAGAGGTGATTCGGTTGCCTA